>APFE031647259.1:31123-49826 GCA_000404065.3 Pinus taeda | reverse complement strand
AAAAAAAAAAAAAAAAAAAAGTTGTATAAGCCCGAAAACCAATCTTTGATTGGCAGTCTTATACAGAAAATGTAGAGTGAAAATCAGGGACACCTGACACTCTATATTTTCCAAAAAAAAAATAACTTCCTTTCTTTATCATTTCCATTTTTTTTCACTCCACTCACCTCATCTCACTTCATTTCATTTCCATTTTCACTCCACTCACTTCATTTCACTCCATCTCATCCATTCCATTCCATCAATAAAAGTTTTTTTTTTCCATGATAATTTTCATTTAGATAGTTATGGTCTCACTATCTTTTGTTTAGCTAACTGGTTGTTGTGCCTAGTTTCCTCAGCCAGAATCAGTTTCCACAGCCAGAATCAGTTTCCGCAGCCAGAAGCAGTTTCTGCAGCCACCACTCTGTTTTTCAAAATTACAGTCAAGGTGTTAGTGCAATAAAATAAAAAGGCAAGTATGACCAAGCATGAAGACATGGATATGGGGCATCCACAGACATCAACAGGGAGCAACTGAGTCAGGGCTACTAGACAATAAAGACAAGGATTCTAAAGGTATGGTCAAAAATTTATTTCAAGTAGCAATTAAAGGCACAAATTTGCATAGTTATTGAACCATTAAAACTCACTATGTGCAATTATTATTATGATATCTCCACTACCATTCCACAACCTCACTCCATAACTCATACATTTACTCCCTAAAGGGTCTCATGATTATTTTTCGAGTTCAACTCATAGATGAACTACACTCCCGCACTCCACTTACATTCATGAGACGTGATCTATGTGGATACGGCTCCTCTCCACCGTACTCTATGCAGTCATTTTACCAAATCATGGAGCGTGTCCCCTTGGTTCAGCCAAATCATCTATAGAAGCCTGCGGTCAAGGCCGGTCAAACGATGGTCAACATAAAGAGTTAAGCGGTGGCACGGCTCTGTTTTCAGCATGAGGAGGTTTGCGTGGCAAGGTCCTGAGTTTTAGGAGGTGCATTAACACCTAGGGACTGCTCATCGACCGAATCCAACAAACCATATCTTGGATTTACTGTCCACGACCACCATACTGCTATAACTCCGGATTTTGTCTTTTACGTGCTTGGCTACCTGCGCAGGTCGTGTTAGTTTGTTATGTATTTTTTTGCTATAAATAACGCATCTCCATAGGCATATAGGGAGTTAGTTGTTGTGTAAAATTTGACTGTTGCAAGAGCCTTGGAGCCGAGACTTAGTCTCTATTTCATGAGTGTTTTTCAATATATGAGAAAACGTTGATTACTCGTTCAATTTCGTGATTGGTTCTAAATGAACGAGGGCGCAGAGGGCCCCTGTACACCAAGGTCTTGTAGCTGATGTATAGCTTTATATTTGTTTTACGTTTTACGCTTTTGATATCATAGATACTTGATGTATATATATTAATTTTCTCATGGTTGATGTCATTTGCATGTTCATAAGTTCTTTCACGCTTTTATTTGATTGACAATTGATCAATGTTTGCATTTCAGGTTCTGATAGGAAGCCCGGGCAGTACATATAGGTTTTGATGACTAATGACATGATGGGATTATCTTGTCCTACTGCTGAATTGTTTTATTGATTTTATTTCCAGCATTGCTTATTTCTTAATTTTGCTTTGTTTCATTTACTTTGCTGCAAGTTAGTGATTAGACTATTCATATCATTCTTTAGTTACCAAATGATGATGGATTGTAAGAGTGAATGTGTAGCTTAATCTTAGTTTTATTTCATGCAACTTAGATATCAGATCATTCAATTTGTGTATGACTACTTCCTATAGCTAGAGCGAGTCAAATGGTGAGGGGTCAAAAATGAGTTGATGTGATATGATTAGTTTACTTTGCTTTCAGTCTTTCAATTGCTTTGAGTTCAGCCTTTTCTCTTCTTTATAACAGCAGTAAGGATACTGGGTTCCATAGTCATAGTTCACTGTTTTGTTAATTAGAATCTAGGCACATCTTGATTTCATCATTGTAAAGTTTGAATACTTTAGATTGCTTTGAAGTTTGGAAATTATTCATTGAATACAATTGTCCACATCTCACACACGCCATTTCACATTAGGAAATAAAAAAGAAGATAAATCCAAAAACAAACCAAAAAAAAAACTAAAAACGACAAGGAAATAAGAAAATGGTTATCTTCAATAGATAGTGCACTTCACTTCAACAGTTTACGACTCCCGGATTGACAATTCACATAGCAATTTATAACACACTAAATTGACTAAACAACAGCCCCAACTAGCTCTTGAGACCTTTGAAAAACGGGCTATCTATTTCGTTGGGTCGTTCAATCTGCCTTCACATCAGAAAGCTCACATTTTGGTTTTCATGGATTATGTGACAAAGTGGGTAAAGGCCAACGTTGTTGTGAAAACAACAGAACAAGGTGTCTCATAATTTTTATTTGAAGAAATTTTTGCTCGGTACAAAGCTCCTATAGAGATACTTTCAGATCGAGGGGTGCAGTTTACATCACATCTGATAGCATGACTTATGAAGAAGTATGGAATCAAGCATAGGGTAACATCTCCATATTATCCTCAAGAAAATGGTCAATTGGAGAGCACAAACAAGGTACTAGAGAATATTTTTACAAAGACCGCAGCGAACCATCACCGAAATTGGGTTGAAAATCTTCTTGAGGCACTTTGGGCATATAGAAAAATATGGTGGAACACAACAACATTTTCACCATACAAGCTTGTCTATGGGAAATTCCCTTTGTTTCTGGTGCAATTAGAAATTAAGATGCTCATGATAGCCCTTGAAGTAGGATTGGATCTTTCAGAAGCCCAAAAACACCGCCTGGAACAGTTAAATGAGTTGGATGAAATTTGTTTGGTAGTTTTCTAGAATATTGTTGCAATTCAACAGCGACGAACTAAATGGAACGACAAATTTATTGAGAAAAAGGTGCTTCAAAGAGGAAATTGGGAATTACTTTATGATTCTCGGTTCAAATATTTTAAAGGAAAACTATGCTCTAGATGGATCAGACCATATGAAGTTGACACGGTGTTTGATAACAGGGCTGTTAGACTTATAACAATTGATGAGGCACACACTCCCCTGACTATAAATGGACATCGTCTCAGACTGTATCACCATCTAGCTTCTAAAGACTCCTTCATTAAACATTTCTCTGATAATTTTGACTTTGAAGTTGTTAGCTCAGAGAACTCTTCCTCTACACCTCTGATCTAAATATATATATCTGTGTGTGTGTGTGTGTGTGTAATATGATAAAATGTTGTTACTACTCTATCATTATTTTTCTTTCAAGTACTTCATTGGTGTTGTTACTCCCTCGATGTTGTAACTTTGTGGGTATTGATTTTGTCTAAGTACCCCCACTAGTGTTCTTACTCCTCCAGTGTTGTTACTTCGTTCATGGCGATTCTGGCTTTGTTCAATCGGTGTTGTTACTCCTCGGGTGTTGTTACTCCCACCGATGTTGTTACTCCTCCGGTGATGTTACTCCCCCTTTGTTGTTACACCTTTGTTATTGTTGCTCCATCAAGGTAAGTCACCAGGTATGTACCCAATCGACTTTGTGGATTTGATAAATAATTCATTTGACATGACTTAACATGACCATGGATGCTTATCCCTTAGTTGGGGGGTCGTATTATAATAAATTAAAATATACAATAATTAAATCGTAATAATGACTTTCCATTATCACCATTGAACCATGTGCCAGTGCCTACACTCCATGACCACCACCATACTTTTCATGGTTATCCATACGCGTTGGGACTTGAAATAAGTACAATTGTATTAATGGACAGTCCTTTCCAATGCTATGAAATAATTAACATAATTTCCACTCATTATTACCATAATCCGCCATGGATTTTTCCATATTTCACTATTACCTTCCCAGATTTCACTATCATTGCACCCCATCGCTACCACAACCCTATCACCACAAATTTACCTATCGACACTCTCCCTCAATGGTCTTGTTTTTACTCCAAACTGTTTCTATTGAGAAAATGCAGAATGGGTGGGCAAGCCGTTAGGAACAAACCAGAAAATACAGTAGAAATTCGACACAATCTACACGTATGGCAGTTCTTTTTAGATGCAGGATGGCATGTGTATTTTGAGAGGCTACGGGGATTTGACAAAGCTATCATAATTGAATTTGTATTAAATTTGGATAGAAATCATTCTAGAGTTCGTGGCCTGGATATTTCTGTCACAGAGGAAGTTATTTCGACTATTAGCAGGTTTTCACAAGGAGGGAAGAAATGGTTTTCTCAGAAATATCCTTTACCAAAGTTCCTAGAATTGTTTATGGATGCTGGAGAAACAACGGTCCAGAAGGGTAGGGGGTATGATCAAAAATCTCTGTCGCACCCATGGGCTGAGGTTTCATATTTTCCCATGAGATATATTACTTGCCAAGATCGGTTTGCTACCCTATTTAAATATCATTTCAAGCTTCTTGCATGCCTTCGGTTCCGTCATGCGCAAGTTAATTCTTTAGATATGCCATATTTTCTATGGAATAGTCTTCAGGTAATGATGTAGTCTGCTCATTGGTTTTGACAAGGATAAGTGGTCCTTACAGATCATGGGTTGGTCAGACTATTGGTGGTGCATGCTCTGTCTCAAACTTTTGTAGCTTTTCCACAATTCACCGAGCTAGTAGAGGAAGAACTTGCAACTATAATGTTGGAAAAGGAGGATGAGGAAGAATTAGTGGTGGAAGAAGAGGTCGCACATGACGTTGCTCCACAAGAACCAGCATCGCCTACTAGCCCAATGGAAGTAGATGCAATGGAGACAGAAGAGAATGCAGTCGACATTTCTCCACAAGAACCAGCATTGACTGCTAATTTGATGGGATAATCGCCACCCTTGGATGAAATTTCAAGTGGTGCTAACACACAAGAACCAACATCACTTGCCCAGGAAAATGAGGAACCCTTGGATGAAGTTGCAGGTGGTGCTGATACACAAGAACCAGCATCACTTGCTCAAGTGAATAAGGAACCCTTGGAAGGAACAGGGGCCGCAGTCGACACTGCTCCACAAAAACCAATGTCGACTGCTAAGAAGGAGGACAAATTGGAAGAAGCACATGCAGAAAAAGGAAAAGTGAGCACAAACCAGCCAATGAACACAGGGGAAGGAGAAGGAGGGCTTGAGGCAATAGGCACTCGGAGGATGGAAAATGAAGAAAATATTCCTTGTTTTTTGCTTCTTGTGTCTTTTCCAAGAGGGGAAAGGAAGTTTCATTCCCCTAGATGCATGGTGAAAGAAAAAACCTCTCCCACATTCTTAAAATTTGTTGGGGCAATTATAGGCACCATTGTCAACACCATTACACAAGAACTAGTGTCGACTGGTGAACAAATTGGAAAAATTGAGGGATTGGTGGTCGGCACTGCCACACAAGAACCAATGTTGACCGAAGGAAAAACTAAAGAAATTTTGGTTGATATTGTCTCCATAGGGTCATTAGAGGGGAATGTTGTTGTTGAAACTAACCCGCAAGGGCTAGAAACATTTTTTTGAGCATATGGAAGAGGATGGTCGGGCAGTAGAGCAGTCGCAAGAAAAGGGTGTCAGAGACACTACAACACAAAGGCCTACAGTGACTCTAGAGCCATCAAGGGAAGATGTGTAGCTCACGTGACCTGAAGCAGAATATGTTGTGGTTGTTCCCTAAGTTGAGGAACAGATAGAATAAATCGGGATAAAGCAAGAGCCGGTTGACGAATTTGTTGACGCCAATCTACCAAACCCCACCAGTTGCAAGACCAATGGAGGAGTTTGTTGTCAAACAAGAATTTATTGAACAATGTGAAAAAATAAGGCCTCCTCTTAAGGAAAGGTACCAGTCACAATTCAAAGAAAACATGCAGCTAAAAACAGAAATCATCAAGCTAAGGAAGCAAGTACTGCGCTTATGGAGAAAAGTGAGGAGGCACAAGAAGAATGTTATGAAACCTAGGGACGGAAGCATTTCAGCAGCAGTGCAAACAAAAGACAGGCCCACAACTTCAGCGGCTGCAAAAACCAAGTTTTTTTTTCATCTGATCAAGTCACGAGAATTTTTGTTGATTGCAAAGATTCAAAAATGGCAGGCTGCCGCATCTCACCTTCAACGAGGGACCATTCCTTTAGAAGCCCACCGGGAAGGAGTGAGGGGAATTCATGAGCAAGCCATGAAAATGGTTACTGATTACATAAACCAAATAGAGAAAGAGAAATGGAAGCAGGAGAAAGAACATAAGAAAATTGAGAAACTAGAAGAGCAGGTGCAGCTACTAAAGGCTGGCAAGGAAGAAATGTTCACTCTAGCACAACATGTAATGGCTTTCCAACCCCCTACTCACAATTATGTTATGTTCCTCCATGAACAATATTTATTATTTTGGTTAGAAAGCATTCATTAAGAAAGAGGCCATGTAATAGAAGACCTGATACAGTTTTTGCGTATCTTGAGGAGTCACAATACCCTGAACCAACACATGATGTGCGAACTCTATATGCATGATTTCTTTGTAGGCGATCATCAATCATTCAAATCGGTGCCATATGTGGGGGGTATTCAGTTAAGAGACTTTACCTCCTACACAGTTAATCAAGTTAAGTCAAAGAAGGCCTTCAACACGTTCGAAGAGAATCAAGCAAACATACCACTTGTCCTTCAGATGGAGCATTGTTAGTCTGTGAACATCTATGACAGACACCATACCTTCTTTGAGATCAAAAGACGAAAAGGACAAATGGACAAATGGATATAAGCTTCCGAGAACATAAATGGATACAAAATATGATCTCGCACAGCTTCATGTTGATCACAACAACTCCAACCCAGATCTGCGTAGGCGACAAGCTGCATGAGGACATGTAGAAAGACTAGTTGGGGGGAGATGTTGGTGGCTAAATTTGCATCTTTTTGCCCACCTTCTTATCATGTTTCCTATATCCATTTTACACCACTGTTGGTCAATTTATATTCTAAACCGCACAAGTATATCTCTTGTCATTTCTTTATGAATCATTAATCAATGAAGCATAGTCATAGGAGATTATTGCCTAAGTGGCTTGCTAATTCAATTATTCTTGTAGATTTGGAGGAAGAGTGACCAGGACCGTGGTTTAACGAATGGTGACCATCGAGCTAGAAGCGTTATCCTGGGACATCAGCTACAACAATGGATCAACCTCTCAATCAGCCCACTATTATATTTATATTTATTTTTTAATTTGGAAACCGCTATGTAATTGTAGGCAGACAGTTGTCGTAATTTTAGGGGCTTTTAGTGTTAACAAATTGTATAAGTAGAGTTATGGGGATGTGAAATCCAATCATTAAGATTGCAAGAGAATTACACTAACTCTGAGTATGTAACAACATACTTTGTAATGTCCTTTTGATTAATGGAATTTTGATCTTCTATGCATTTCATGACTTCTTGATCTTGCCACAACCCTGATGAGGGAGTTGGGCCCACTCTCCTGATCAGGTGCTACTAGAATATATTGTTGAAAATTGGCAACAAGAAATTGCTAAAAATAGCAGTTTGGGTATTAGTGCTGGATTGGGCAACAGGGAATGAAAAATGTAAGTGCTAAAAATAGAAGTTCTATTTTTAGCAGTTCAAATTGGATTCCTATTTTTAGGCAGTCCCTGGTCTAAAATAGGAAGTAAAATTAGAATTTGATCTTACCAGTAGTTTGAATATTAATTAATTAATTCTCCATGAGTTAATTAGTTAAGGAAAATCAAACTTGAAGTCTTTGTGAGAACATGCAATAATTTCTCCATTGATTGGGGAATGTGTCCTTGATTTTCTCCATTGATTGAGGAATTAAGGATGAGTTCTATATTGAGAGGATCAATTAACTTAGTTTAACTTAGTCAAGTTCAGTTAGATTAATTTAACAAGTTGTTAAATTAATGAGATTCAGTTTGTTTATGCTTGCATGCATGTGACAACTCGTATTTTCAGATCACTGAGTATTCACTCATGGATAACTGATGCATGTCAATTCAGACAGAGACCCAGTTGAGATCAGATGAGGGACAATGTACTATCAGTTGGATGAATATTTTTCCTATAAAGGAAGCTCATCCATGATGATAATTTATCTCCTTCAGGTTTGTGCATTTAGATCAGAGGTTAGTGAGTGTGTGAAGAGGCCAATTCACACAGGTGGCAGCACTGGACCCCAAGGAAACTGCACAAGAAAATAGAAGGCTTGGAGGGTAGAGGAGAAGGTTTGTGAGAAGCCTTTGACTGTTTATGAGTAGCAGAGGGATTGTATTAAGAGCTGGATAGCTTCCGAGCTAAGGCTTTATGTAATCCGGACTATATTTCCACTTGTATGATAATACAGAGTTCGGGTTTTAGGCTGAGGCTTTCCCCAGGTAAATTCTTCTGTGTTATGTGATTCCTTCTTATCAGTTATATGTGTTCTTATTGATGTTGCTCATTTTCGATTAAGCTTCCGCTAAATTTTTTGTAGAAGTAGATCAAGTGTTTTTCTTTAGTACATTGCATTACTAGGTGATCTACAGGTGGGAAATTTCTACATGGTATCAGAGCTAGCTAATTTGTAGAAAAAGTTCTACATGGTACCAGAGCTAGCTAATTTGTAGAAAAATTCTACAAAATTCTACATATATGTGTGCATAGGTTTATTTTTCTTGAGTTATTTATTGTTGTGAATGATTAGCAGTGTGTTTCTGTGAGTCTTAACTTGTTGTTACAGTTATTGCTTGTTGTTACACATTGTTAAGTTTATAATTGAATGTTCAATGCTGGGTAGGGAACTGTGGCTTGCATATACTTTGCATGATAGCCTTAAAATAACTCATAGAGCCCTGGGTTGACAATTAATGTGGAATTGGGTGAATTGCATGATTCATATCTGAACACCAACATGCATGATTACACTAGAGGAGGCTTTCTCGGGGAGAAATTCAGATGTGTCGCACTTCAAGATTTTTGGAGCCTTTGTTTACTTCCATGTCTCCAAAGAATCAAGGAAGAAGCTTGAGCCGACAGTGGAATTGGGGGTATTTTTGGGTTACACAAAAATTCCCCACAAATACAATTGTGCGAAGGGATGTAAAATTTGATGAGGAGAAAGTGATGCAGTGCTCTCTTGAGAGGGAGCTTCAGATCCCACCAAAAGAGGATATTTTAGCCCAAAATTAGGAGCCTTAGGAAGTTGTGGAGCAACCATAAGTAGAGGAGCAAAGAGTGGAGACATCCACTAATGAAAAAGTATCCAAAGAATGCAGGAAAAGGACCAAGGAAGCTAATAGAATTGTGCAAGATGCGAGGGAAAATGTGGGAGCTCCTTAAAATTTATGTAGGAAGAGAAGGTCACCTGATCGTTACATTGGATACATGGCTCTAATGATTGATCTTGTAGAGACTAAGTCATCCTCTTTCGAGGAAGTAGTAAAGAAACCTATATGGGTTGATGCAATGGTGGAGGACTATCAATCCATTGTAAAGAATAATTTTTGGGAAGTGGTCCCAAGACTAGAAGATAAATTAGTTGTGGGTTTGAGATGGACATTCAAGAATTAGCATGTAGCAGATAGTAGCATAGAGAATTATAAGGCTATATTTGTGGCCAAAGGATACTCTCATGCTGAGGGAATTTCCTATGAAGAGACCTTTTCTCCTTTAGCAAGGTACTCATCCATTAGATCAATTCTTTCACTGGATGCATAGATGGGGTGGAAGATCCACCAGATGGATGTAAAGACAACATTTCTCAATGGAGTTATTGAGGATGAGGTGTACACTGAGCAACTAGAAGGTTTTGATGCATTTGATTGGGAGCCTCATGTGTGCAAACTCAAGCGAACATTGTACGGTCTCAAACAAGCACCCCATGCTTGGTACACCAGGATCAACAGTTACCTCACTAGTTTGGGCTTCACCAAAAGTGAAGTGGATGCAAACCTCTATCACATCTTGGTAGAAGGTAAATTGCTTATTATTGTCTTCTATGTTGATGATTTGCTTTTGTGATGAGTAGCTAATCAGATCATGCAAGGAGGACCTTGCAAGGGAATTTGAAATGAAGGACATGGGTCTCATGCACTATTTCCTCGGGTTGGAAGTATGGCAAGGTGATGGGGAACTGTTTGTGTCTCAAGGAAAGTATGAAAATGAGATACTACATATATTATGCATGGAGAGTTGTAAACTCATGGAGAAACCTCTAGCGACCAACTGGAGAAAGGAGGATTCCACGTCAGGTGAGGAAGTGGATGCTACCATTTCTCGGCAATTAGTGGTTTCACTGATGCATCTTGTGAACACACGACCAGATATGTGCTACACATTCAACCAGTTGAGCCAAGTTATGTTTAGGCCAAGCAAATTATATTGGAAGGCATATAAGCATGTTTTACAATACCTCAGAGGCACTACTTAGTTTGGACTATGGTACAGACAAACAAAGGGAGTGAAGTTGTGTGGCTTCACAGATGCAGATTGGGCAGGAAGTCCATCAGACCGAAAGAGTACATTAGGTGGAATTTTTAGTGTTGGGTCCGCAGTTGTTTCCTGGTACAGTAGGAAGAAAATATCTATGGTGCTTAGCTCAACAAAATCAGAATGCATGGTCGCAATTCAAGCAGCATGTGAGGCGATCTGGATAAGAAAGATACTTGTGGGACTATTTGTTCAGATGATGGATCTGACTGTGATATATTGTGATAATCAGAGTTTCATTAAGCACTTTGAGAATTTGGTATTTCAACGATCTATCTAAACACACATACACAGATATATATATAATATATATATTATATATATATATATATTATTATATATTATATATATATTATATATATATATATATTATATATATTATATATAATATATATATATATACATATACATATACAATACATATACATATACATTATACTATACAATACATATACATATATACCATTTACGGGATTATGTGTAGAGGTGGATAATGTTGCTACAATACATTCTGACAAAGGAACAAGATGTTGGAATTTTGACAAAGGCCTTGCCAATAGGGAAGTTCGAGTTTAGAAGGTGTAGGATAGGGGTGGTTAATAATCCCTTTCTTGTTGAGAGGGAGTTTTGAAAAATGTAGCAAGAAATTCTCAATTTGATTTTGCCTTGATTAAATTAAGAAAACTCAAATTTCCACATCAGCAAACAACTTGGATGCAGTTAACTTGTGTGACATGGCTTATGTCACCTAGTTTACTCAGTAAATTCGAGTTGGAGGAGTTAGAGTTTAGTTAAGCATGTGTACTTATTAATTTGTAGCAATCAAGGTCATTTATTTCAAGTTGTTTTTACTTAAAGTAGTTCCAACTATTGGAGGAACTAGTGGAAGGTCAGTTGTACAGTGGGACTTTAGTTAAACTCAGTGATCATCCAGTTAACTGATCAATCAACCCAAAATAGATATTGCATGCATAGAATTCGAGTTCCCAAACTATGTTGGAGATTCCAAGGCATTGTAACATCAGTTGTAGACTAGTCTTGAGTGTACAATTGTTACATGCAGTCAGATGATCAACCTTGGGAATTGCACAATCCATTTTGGAGAAATTCCTAAATAATGGGGCATAGTTTCTTAGGAATTGTGCAAGGAAATAGGGGCTAAAAAAGAGGTAGAAATTGACTAAGTTTTGGACAGAGATTTTCAGTGAGTAGAGAGATATGTTATTCACTTGTAGGTTGTTCTCAATTGAGCAAAGCAATTGTAATACATCTATATTCATCAAATTAATGCAAGTAGGAAAAGTTGTTTTTTGCAGATTTCCTTCCCCTAGAAAAAATATCATGTGCATGTGTGTTATTTCTCATTGCAAGTTTACGATTGAAGTTTTAAATTGTGAATTAAATTTCGCAGAGCAGTAGAGTAGGTTTTTGTCTTGTGATTTTGATTAAAACTTCATGAGCAGTGGCAAATATACACCATAATTTCTACACTTCAGTCTATAATTCTTTTGCCATATGCCAATGTTAAACTTGTTTGCATTTATGTACACATGTAGTTGATCTTCACTATTAGGTCTACCACTTCTAAGGCTTTCTCACAAAACTAAAGCCTGCCAGATTGGGCATACCACAGCCCACGACACATGTGGCCTACCTTCTTTGCTACCTATACAATCTTCAAGACGTCATCAACCAATTGTGATCTACCTACCACACTTACAGGCCTTTGGATTTTCCACCACAAGCTTGTCCTCCACACGCTTATCCTTGTTGATTATGTACTTTCTTTCTACCACAGAATTTTTGGATTGCGTCCTATCAAAAATGTTGATGCTTCAAGAGAATCACAAACCTACAACTTGGGTTCAGTTAGACCTCTAGACTACTTCAAAACTCATCCTTGAACCGATTTAAACACTTTTCAACCAACTCAGCCCCCACAAGAACATCAAACCTATAACTAGCTTGATGTCTACTCACATGTATTTCAGGGTTTTCTTGAAAATAGTGTCAATAGGTCTCCTTAACAAGGAATATTTTATGGTTGTTATTCTTCACAAGAAAAGCAAGTCTGAAATACCCAACACAGGTCAGCTCTTTCATAGGAAAAATACAGGTTTAAAATAACTAAAACAGCTAAAAAACATACCTCTTATAGGCAACGATGACTTCTTCTAACTCATCCCATATTTCGTAGGAAACAACTTTTTCTTCCAACTCAACCCACACTTCGCTTCACATTTTATAGTCTTGTGTCATGATATGTGAACCTCCTATTTGCTTCATATCTCCTTGAAAAGGTCTGAACTCAGATTTGTGAAATGTGTGTATTAAATGAGTGTATAGTTTCCTATATATAGTGGTCTTGACCCCTCAAATTAGGGCCAACTTGACACTAGTTGGGCTGACTTGAGTTCTCGCAGGGAAATTAATATATATTTTCAAAAATTCACATCTCTTCAACCATGAGGAATTAGGAGGTGTGTTATATACTGTTGGAAATGTCTTAGAATGTACTATTTAAATATGTAATCTTATTCTTCATTTGGACAGAATTTGACATCAATAAAAACCATTTTCAACAATAACAATTGTAAATTAATATATTATTCCAAATTGAGATTTCACATAAAAGATTGAAAATGCTTGTGAACATGAAAATTTACAAAAATCTTGTGATTTAAAACTATTATAGAATAATTTGAAACATTTTTTTCATATATATATATATATTATATATATATATTATATATATATATAATAAGTAACCAATAAAATATCATCCATTATCCAAAAAAAATAGTTTCTTTTTTTTTAGACTGATACAATATTTACATATGATTACATTGTTCACCCAAGGAATTTCCTTGTTATACATACATAATATATTTCTTCCTTTCAAAATATAATACATGTAAATGGGTAGTAACAAAGAAAGCTAAAATTTCCAAAAAGATAAACTCATTAAACTATAATAACATAAACCATAATTACATCACTTATATTTTTTCTTCTCATTTCAATATGATGATAACTTATATTTTTTCTTCTTAATCTAGTATGATGATAATTGTATTTTCTAAAGATGACAAAGGGAGTACATCCATATTCAACACATGTCTTGAATGATATCAAAAGAAAATAAGAACTTCACATGAGTTTGCACATTGTTATAGATTTTTCTCAAATTTTATCTTTGATTATTCTTGACTCATGAGAACTTTCTTTAGTTTAGAATTTACAATCTTTCGAGGATAGTGTTCTTTAAAAATTGTTCCTAAATAACATTTCCCTCTTTGTCAAGTAACAATATTAGAAGTTCTGTTTTGGATTGACGGTGAATGGGTGCACTGTTAAGACACTCCTTGCGAAAGGTCACCGGTTCAAATCCCCCGTGAGTACTTAGGTTAGTCTAAAAAAAAAAAACAAAAAAAAAAAAAATTTAAAAAATTTAAAAAAAAAAACAAAAAACAAAAAAACAAAAGCAAATACAATATTAAAAATTCTAACAATAGTCTTTCCTTCCACATCTTGAAGAACATTCCCCTATTTATCAAGTAACAATCTTAGAAGAACATACCTGATACATCAATTATAGCAAAATATTTTCCTCAAAAGAGAGCATATTAAATTATAATAATATGTGGTCAACTTTATAAAAAGCCAAATAGCAAGCCATAGTACAAAAACCAAATATACGACTTAAAACCCACAATTATATAAATTGTATTGAAAAATGTGTGCCTTGATGGGTTACAAGATTGATGTGATTATATAAATTGTATTGAAAAATGTGTGCCTTGATGGGTTACAAGATTGATGTGATTAGGATAAAATTCAAATAATCATTCCATATCGTATGATTCCTTTTCCCCATGGATATGATAGATATGATATGTGGTATACCTTTTTTATCGCTTACAATGAGAGGATATCCTTATTGGAGCTAGATGTTGCAACTTGACATTTATTTTATATATTAAGCAAATTTTACAATTTTATAGGTTTTGAAATCAAAATTGTATCTTGATTTACATATGGCATACAACAATGATTGAAATCCAAAATTATAACTAAAAATATGAAGAATCATGTTGGAATATCAGGTAAGGATTCTCCACTTTGATTAATGGTTTTTATCACATATCGAGTTTCAAAGTAATCACTTGTTAATAAAAAGTTAAATGCCTAACATATCCAATAGTTAGGACGAGAAGTATGACCAATGGTCAAAGATTCACATTAGTTGGAGAGGTAACCAAGCATGGATTGTAAATTGTGCTCTCGATGTGTCTAATGATCGAGAGAAAATAATATAAATGGCCCGTATTTATATGAGTGTGAACATGCCATATGTTTAATTTGGACATGTGCACCCAATGCATTTAACAACCATTATCTCTCCTAACCAATAGCTAAGATTCAAATTGCGTAGGAAAGCACCAGATGTTTAAAGAATTCTCTAGGTATGTAATTCAAATTTTTCCTACACATTTGTTGGAGTGTTAGGAGTATAAGATTGTTGGAGTGTTAGGAGTATAAGTTTGTTGTAGTATTATTGACGAGTCTCTAATTCTCGAGGAATTTTCTAAGTGGTTTGAAGTTGAAAGAACTAATCCCTTGCAAGCAATTATAATAAACCTCTCTATTGAGATTAAATCATTTCCCATGAAGTCCACTCTTTTGAACCACTGATTTAACACATGGTTTCACTTTTAGTGGTTATTCGAGGATATGATCATGACACTAGGCTTGAAGAAATCTTGTTAACCATAGTAAAATTTTATCCAATGAATTAATTGTTAGTTTGATTTTGCAAGTTGCATTGTTGAATAATTCCACTTCTCGTTGAGTATGTTAAATAAATTTTCATTGTTCAGATACCAATTTTACTTATTGCATATCATTCTATTTTATCAACCTAAATTCTTCAAGAATCAAGGTTTAAGCTTGAATAGGAAAAAGATGCAGGTATTTGATATTTTGTGTCAAAATGTATCGATATATTTTATCCGAAGAAGCTTGAAGGGAGTTACATGGAATTCATAAATATTTTATAATACATTCTTCATATTTTATTGACTAATCGAATTCCTCCTAGAATGTTTAAAGAATATATGAAAGTTTTACAATATGGAAACAACCATTGGATATTGATATGTCTATGAGAATCACATTGTGAATAGGTTGTATGGTTTAGAAGGAGATCCATATTGTATGTCTATGTATATCACACCCTATCTCTTTGCTTTGGAGGTCCCAAAAGAAGAGTTTTCACAGAAGAGAAACTTGTATATCATGTTAATTGAGGTGGATGTACATATTGTAAAACAAGCAAATTATAATATGCCAAAAATAAATCCTTATAAGAAGTTCAAGATGAAATATCCCAGTAGGTGCAAAATTTATTAAATGAAATTCAGCAAAAAAAATTGATGAATCAACAATAATTGTGACATCTACATTAGTTTCTAACCTCTCTGCGAGGGAAAAATATTTAGTTTTAATTATTCAAGATCAAGACCAAAAGGAAATAGTATCACAAGAGTTGGATAGTAGAACTCCAAAAAATTCATCATGCAAATTGCCAAAACTTTCAGGGACAAGGTTCTTGCGTTCCATTGATTTTGATTAAAAAATGTTTAACTTGTTAATAGTCTTGCTTGAGTCAAAGGAAGGCATAAACCTTTCAAAGTTTATAAACAATATCAATTATGGGATATAAAATAGATGAGTACCAATGACATGATAGAAAGGCATATGCAAACAGGTGAGATGGTAGCAAGAATACGGATTCAATCCACTACAAATGTCAAAAAGCTTTAGATATTACTAAATAGGTTGGATGTGCAACTAAGGAATGAAAAGTTAGTTTTCAAGACCAAAGCTAACAAAATTAGAGTTGGAAATTCAAATTGTTTCTATATTAGGTTGTCCCAAAGATAGCACAAATACTAAAAATTTATTAGAGACAAAGGATAAAGAGATAAGTAATCTCAAGGAAACTTTCAAAGGCTCTTAATTTGAATTTAACAATTTGATCAAAGCCTACAATGAAAGAGACGAATTATTGTTGGAAAACATAGGTTTGAAAGAAATGGGGTGCTAGCCCTAAGGGTTAGCTCAATTGGTCGAGATATCATCATTAAAATCACCTTGTTAATTGGAGGTCATGGGATCAATTATCCTCGTCACTCTTGGGGTTAGGTTTTGCTAATGAGCTGGCGGGAAGTGATCCATTCAAGTAGATCTTCTTGTATAGTTAGCGTGGACGTAGAGGCCACCAATATCCTGTGTCCATGTACCACATTGAAAGAAAAAAAGGAATGGGATGCTAAAAATGAAACTCAAATAGAAACATTCCAACTAAAAAAAGCAAAGATAATCGCTAACTTTGAGAAGAAGCAAAATATAAGAGCAAACTAGCGAATTATAAAACAAAGCTAGATTTTATTGCAAAAAGAATATATTTCAAATTCATGTCCATGTGATGTTTCTACTAATGAACTTTTAGATAAATTAGTATGATATGAAATTCATGTTTCTCAATTAACTAATAAGGTAGATAAGATGGAGCTTTGAAACAAGTAAGAAATAATGAAATTGGAAACAAAGTTCAATCAATGGAATGATAGTATTTAAAGTTTACAAGGTTTCATTAAAAGTAAAGAAACAAAGCTAAAGTCTTTTTAGACACTTTTGATAGATGAAATTGTGGGTTGGATGAATCTAATGGATGAAAAATCCATAATCTAGGACAGGATTATTGATAAAATAAGAGAAGTTCAACCTCACTTGTTTCGTTTTTAGGATTGTGAGGCAATATGCATAGACAACATTTAACTCAAAATTAAGAAACTATTTGCCAAAATTTGATTATAAAACTAAAGAATTTGACTCCATTGTACACACATTAAATTCAACATCTTAACTAGTGCATGGAGATTTGGAAATTACAGGCAAAGCCAAAGTAGTTTGTGATGCTATGTCAATTAAAGAAAAGAAACAAACAAACATGAATCCTTCAATTCAAAGAAGAAAATATAAAAATTATAAAATAATGGAAATATATATGGATATTTGGATTACATAGCCCTTGGGCTAGAAATTGTTGGCTAATATCTTAGTAGAATTTCGAATAAATACTTAAAAAAAGTGTCATAATTGTTAAAATTAGCTAGAGAGAAATAGATTCATTGAGAAGAGCATTAAACCAACCAGCAACAATTATCACAAGACATGCAAAAATTAACACCATGTTTACACTGGGAAAACCCCAACTCCCGAGGTAACCTTGCTAATGTAATCTCAATAGTCCCTTGGCCAAAACCTGGCCAAGCTAGGCAAATGAACCTTCACCACTCACCTCCCTGCCTATTACAATAGAGTCTTCACTTGGCCTTTTAAAGGCTTCATTACATGAATTCCAAAAGAAAAAAAACCATGGGCCCAATATTTGACCCTATCAATTTTGAATCCTTACCCGAGTCAAGTTTACCTGACAATCCCCCCTCAAAACTTGACTTGGGATTTCCCTTGACCAAATCTGTCCAAACCAACCAAGTGAGTCAAAACTGCTACAATGACATAAAACAATGATAAGAATTATAATGATTGAAATCGAAATTTATAACTAAAAATATGAAGAATCATGTTGGCATATCGAGTAAGGATTCTCCACTTTGATTAATGGTTTTGATCACATATCGATTTTCAAAGTAATCACTTGTTAATAAAAGGCTATAAGCCTAACATATCCAATAGTTGGATGAAAAGTATGATCAATGGTCGAAGTTTCATATTAGTTGTAGAGGTAACCAAACATGGATTCTAAATTGCGCTCTCGATGTGTCTGATGACCGAGATCAAATAATATAAATGGCCCATATTCATATGTGTAGGAATTTATAGGGTAAGTTCCTCAGACAGAACACCAAAGGACACCGCTCACAAACAGATCACAGATCAATACACCAGTATTTTTGACGTGGTTAACCCTCAAAGAGGAAACAGTCCACGGCCTGCGCCAACGTGGCTACTACAGGCAATTTATTAATAAAAGAATGAAAATTTACATAAGCTTCTCTCATGCACGGTTAACCTACAAATGACCCTCCATGCGCTTTAAATAGAATTCATGGACCAATCGGGTGTCAAGCCACGGATCAAGTGTCGGTAATACCGG
>APFE031647259.1:0-24755 GCA_000404065.3 Pinus taeda | reverse complement strand
AGGCAATTTATTAATAAAAGAATGAAAATTTACATAAGCTTCTCTCATGCACAGTTAACCTCCAAATGACCCTCCATGCGCTTTAAATAGAATTCATGGACCAATCGGGTGTCAAGCCACGGATCAAGTGTCGGTAATACCGAGGAGAGAATGAACCGTCGGATCACTACATATCGTGACCGTCAGATTGTAAGTTACAAATGTACATAGGAAAGAAACACACTTTACCTAACTCTATACTAGACCAAGTTATACTTAACTATTTCCTATGTGTCGGAATATCCTAACAATATGAGTGTGAACATGCCATATGTTTAATTGCACATGCATGCCCAATGAATCTAACAATTATTATCTCTCCTAAACCAATAGCTAAGATTCACATTGGGTATCAAAAGACCAGATGTTTAATCCATGGAAGAGGTACATAATACAACATATTTCAGGATAACCATATATAGTCATGTCAATGAGACTTGAACCTAGGTGGGGAGGTTACCATTAAACCATGAGCCCAACCACCTTGAATACACTCAATTGATGAAAGCACCAGATGTTTAAAGAAGAGGGTTCGACTTGAGGACATGACAATCTATCACTTTAAAAAATGATTATATAAAGACCTCACGATTATATAAAATATGGTTGATTTTTTCAATTTAGAAAGTACGACTATTTAATTAAAATGCTAAATTAACACATTTTAAAAGAGTAGTTAATAAATTTCACATAAATCTTGAGAAAATACAAGTTAAAAACAAATATTTGTGAAAAAACACATTTTTACATTACGCTCTACGTAGGATTTGGTCTTGGTCTACATGTGAACCAAGGAATCAAAAACTAAGTTAGTTAAGCTTTAAGAAATAATTCTTGCTCTAGGTAAACTCTAAAATCCTATTATTCTTTGTTTATTACTTAGAATATGACGTCAAAGAGATGAATTTCAAATAGAGTAGAGAAATTTTATTCCATTAAAGAATATGATACCATCATAGATCATTTAGCAAGGGTTTGTGGCACCCATGTATGAAATGTTATTATAGAGCACATTAATAGTGATTTCATTCCTGCTCTTAGTTAGGGTTCTAAAGAATCTTCCTTCTAGGTTATTGGTTTGTTTTGAGCTATGTTACCAAAGTCTACTATGAACACAATATTATAATTTTCTTAATTAAATTATGTGACACTTAGTCTAGGACAAAGCGCACACAGCGAAAGCGAGAATGCGAAAATGCGGAAATAAACAAGATCTGTCACTGATACTTTAATCACAGAGAGGGAAGAGACTCCTCTATTGCACAATCTAGCATCACGAATCTGTTTTTAAATATATTTGAATACGAATGCCAACAAGAGTATTAGTTCATAATAAATACCAGGTCTGCTTAATCGCTCCCGAATGCCAACAAGAGTATTAGTTCATAATAAATACCAGGTCTGCTTAATCGCTCCAATATCTGACAATTCTTCTGAACAATATCCTCGTGTCGAAACACGAACTCTGGCCCAAGAGTCTACTTCTACATCTTTGCGACTTATTCAACCTTAAAAAGGTTCATACAAGTTCAAGAATAGAATCCAAAAAAATCTACAAAGGAGACATAGATTTACAGAAATTGAGGAATCTTATTCATGAACTTCAAAACTCAAGTATTACAAAGTTGCTTCTCAAGCAACACCAAGTTACTTCTCCAGCAGAAAGGCTCTCTAAATTTCTCAAAACCCTAATGCCTCTCTTCCCTAGTCTTCATCTATTTATGGATCCTCCCAGTTCTGGGTTTGGTGATACCTCCATATCGGATATGAGAGAATCTTACTTTACATCAAAATCAAATCCTTACATCAGATATGAGAGAATCCTGCTTTCGAGTAACCTGGAGGACATCCGAACAGTATCTTACTTTACATAAAAATCAAATCCTTGCATTAGATATGAGAGAATCCTGCTTTCGAATAACCCGGAGGACATCCGCATAGTAATTCAATCATAAAATATTTTATACTTATTCTTATCCCTTTATTTAATTATATATGTCGGATTGATTACACTGTAAGAGATTCTTTTTCAAGGAACCTTACGAAAAACCTATCTGTCACCAAAGTCAGACAGAAAGACATTACAAAATGACAAAATGTTCTAGTTGTTCACGATAATAATGATGTTCTCTGAACCTAGTCAAGGAGTCATTATTAAAATACTGTGAGTAAATTTCTTCCTCACATTCCCAAATTGGTACTTCAGCATATTCTGATACTTCGCCCTGAAAAAGTAATAGGCCAAAAGGATTTAATTCTAGATCTGTCATGGCATGAAATGACTCATAGTCATGTAAAGAGCCATTCATATTTCCCCTCAATCTTCTGAAGAAAATATTTCGTGTAATAAACCAATGAAAGGATCCATTGGCGCGGAGTGCTACAAGCATGTGATAATTGGTGATATTGCTGATATCCAAAATCCTTTTGTATAAAATTCATGATTGATGTGCTCGTGGTTATGTAAATCCGGGAAGTTGTAATAACCGGAGAGAGAATGGGTAAAAACATAAAGGATTGATACCATAAATGTTCCACCATTCTTTACACCAATCAGGTGTGGGGTCTTGTTCTTCGATTTGTGTAACTTGCATCCCATGATATCTAAAAGAAAACTGCACATTATAGAAAAACGAGTTACTTTTATTTTCAAAACACATACCTGTATACCAGGCTTTCTCTTGGTGTTCATGATCTTCAGAGTTCTGAAGGTTGGGTGGCAATAGGAAGCGATCAATGTAGATTTCACAGCAAATCAGGTTTTCATCTACATCTCTGTGTAATGTGAAATCAATATTTCCCAAATCTTGAATAAAGCTTAAGGCTTCAAAAGCTTCATCATTTCTTTGCATTTGATCATCCCATGAGAAATAATGTTGTCCAGTTCCATGCCGATATTTGATTTTTTTCATTGGAAACCAATCTGCTTGATAATCAAGTAGAGGTTTCTGCAAATTCAAAGTGTGAGAACCATCAACACATTCAATGTGAATCTCATTTTCTAATCTTATTATGACATTACATCTGAGATTATTTACATCATTTCTCTGTAAAAATTCTCAGCTGAGAAGATCTGCGAAGGAATTCTTAACTCCAGAAATGAACTCTACATCAAAACGATACTGGGCCAATGTCATTATCCATCTAACCATTGTTGCATCTTCAAAGTCACATTTATGGATAGTAAACTTAAGAGCTTGGCAATTTGTTTTGACTGTAAAATTTTTATAGATCACAAAATCTTTGAATTTGGCAATGCCAAGGTAGATAGCTCTAAGTTCTTTCTTTAGGCCGGGCCAATTTTTTGTGTAGTTGACCAGATTCTAGAGGCATACTGGAAAATTTCATATTCCATTTTCTTTTTATTAGGATCATGTTGGCAGAAAATTGCACCCCGTCCGATATCACTGGCATCTATAATGATGGTTTTAGGCCATTCTTCATTGATTGTGCTTAAAGGAGAAATATTCCTAATTTTCCCTTTAATTCTTCTGACTGCATCTGTTAAATCCTCTGTCCATGGAATTGGATATTTTTGCAATCTTTTATTCAATAAGACTCTATCTTGGGCACAATGTCTGACAAATTTGGAGATGTAATTCAAACTACCCAAGAATCTTTGTAGTTGAGTTTTATCAGTGATTCTGTATGGAAATTTATCTATGAAATCAAGACTATGTTGCATAATGTAATATGATCCATATTGAATCACATATCCCAAGAAATCTACCATAGTCTGAAATAAATTCATTTTTGAATCTGATAAAACTATACCTTTTTCTTTGACTCTCTTGTAGAATATATTAAGATGCTTTATATGAGAGGGAATATCTGCAGAATGAATTAGAACATTATCAATATATTTCTTCAAGAAATCATCCATACCTTCAAAAGTTTCAACCATAATCCTCTAGAAGGTGGATGGAGCATTTTCTAGTCCAAAGGGCATAATATTCCATTCAAAATGTCCTTCTGGTACTGAAAAAACTATTTTCCACTTATCTTCTTCTTTTATCCCTACTTGCCAGAAACCAGACTTTAAATCAAACTTGGAAAACATTTTTGACTGTGATATCTGAGACAAAAGCACTGAGGGCTTTGGCAAGGGATAAGCATCATAATCAAGAATATTATTCAGAGGCTTGTAGTTTACTACCAATCTTGGTTTTCCTCTGATAATCTCTGAATGTTTGTTGACATAAAATCCAAAACAAGCAATAGGGCTATGAGATTTTCTAATCAAACCTTTTTGCAGTAAGGATTTTATTTCTTCTTTACAATACCTAAGTTGTTCAGAATTCATCGGTATTGCTTTTGATATTCTGAGTTTTCCATGAAATTCCTTTTTCAAAGGCAATTCTACTTCATTTTTACGAATATGCCAAAAGGCATTTGGATCTTCAGAACAACAAGATTTTAGTTTCTGAGAGATCTCACTTATTTCTTTTCCAAATTTGCCTTTCAGAAGATTTTCATCGATCTTGAGCATTTCTTTCTTCTTCTCCATCTTTGCCAAGGTATTCTGTAACCTGTCAATTCTGCTCAATATATTAGGAGAATTGGAATGAATAAATGGATAGAAATAATCTATACCTTTGAAGAGAAGAAAATATCCCCATTTCTGTGATTTTTCATCATAAGTGCTTCCATGTCTTCTAAAATTGCTCAAGAAAGGAGTTCCTAAGTACATAGCACAATCAAGCCCTGTGACTAATGGAGCATCAACTTGAATTCCTTCGGATTGAGAAACGAAGACATCTATTATAGCTTCTTCCATTGTCTTGATTTCTCCACTCGCAGTAACAACTCCTGGACACTTTGTCTTTTTGTCTTTGAGGATAGGGAATTACAGTGTCGCTTACTATGTTCAATCTTGAACCTATATCAATTAGAACCTTCCACCATTCTATGGAAGAATCAATTCTGATTTTCCTTTTACACAGTACATTACATCTGCGTTCATTGCATTCATTCCTAATCTAGATCTAGGATCTTCAAAATTCTTCATCTAGAATTTCAAAGTCTTCAGATTTGAAAACCCCTTTCATTGGATCATGATATGGATCAGGCTGTCTCTCTGGTTCTTTCTGTTCTGTCTGTGAAGATTCTCCTTTTGTGGGTTGTGCATGTAAAGAATGTATATTGTGCCCCTGATGTGCTTCAATGCATGGCCTTCTATTCTCTCTGACTTCTTTTCTGAGATCTTTGATAGCTTGACTAATTGCAGGAAGTGTTTGAGGAAGATCATCTTCATTGTTTGTTGTTTTAATTGTCTTGTTAGACCATCAACTAAAAATAAGGCTACAAAAGGAATATAGCTATCTTGATGATTTACTTGTGACTTTTGTTGTTCTTGATATTGTTGTGACTTGGACTGTTGAAGATGGGTCATCAGAAATCCTTTATACATTTCTTTGATTTTTGGATCATCATCATTAACCATTTGTGTAAAATAATTTCTAGAAAACTCATCATGATCTAAGCTTTCATTTGATAGTGGTCTGAACATCCTGACTGCATTACATTTCCAAATGTCAGGATCACTGCATTCACAGAGTTCTTGAAAACATTCATTACAGTGTGGATCTTTGCAATATCCAACTTCAGAATATTCTTCTTCATAAACAGCATGTATCTGGTCATTTAGATCATAATAATTTTCTGAATCTGTTAATTCTTCATAGCTGGAAGGGAGATCAATAATATTTACCTTGCCATATTTATTCTATAGCTAAATTGTTTCTTCTTCCTAGATTGTTGTTTGTCTTTTTGCAATTTTGGACAATTTGGAGAAATATGTCGTTTTTCATTGCAATGGAAGCAAAATATTTGCTTCTATTTTGGCCTTTGATGAAACTGGCGTGTTTTTTGTATTCTCTGGGAGGCCTTCTATGAATGATCTTTTTTTTTCTGTGGATCTAAAAGTTTGCTTAGAGTAAGCTTTCTTTTTAGAGCAACGACGATCATATCCCCCTAAACTTTTAGAGCCATGTAAATGCCATTGTTTACATAGTTGTTGATAGCCATGTGGTTTAGTGGAGTTGGTGGCAGCTCGAGCAACTTTCATCTGAGAGGAGAGTTCAACAATGACAGCCTTAATAGCTTGTCTTATAACACCAAATTTATAGGCACCAATCTTTCCAGGAAGCTTATTCAAAATGGCAGTAGTTACCCAATTTGGTAAAGAAGCAATGAATATTTCTTTCCATTTGGGATCTAGAATCATGTCAGAAGAAAGAGTATGCAGACGATGGAGATATTCCATAAAATATTCACCAAAATGTTTCATATTAGTAAGCTTCATGGATGTAAGTGTGACTGCAGCAAGTTCATTATTGATCTGAGGATAACCACAAAAATTGACAAGAATGCCATGCATTAGGCAACCAATCATGTTATTCACAGGTAATGAAGTCTGTGGATCCATATATGTATTATTATCTGGGTTCATTACCAGAGATGTTTCCCAAGAAGGAATGAGGACAGGATCATAATGAATTTCTTCTTTAAGCCAAGAATCAAGGAGTCCTTCGAATCCACTGATGATTTTCCTGGTTGCATTTATTGGAGAAATGTCATCTGCTAAATATGTGCGGTAGCAAACCAACATGGAACTCAATGTAGACAATATTTCTGCTTCATAACAATTGTCAATATTCCATGAATATGTGGAAGAAGCAAACCAATATTTATGATATTATGATTTCATGACATCTCTTTTATCAGGAGCAGGTGACCAAGAAGAATTCCAAAAACTTCTATCAGTAACTTTATGTACAGTTGTATCTTTGGGTTCTTCTTCATCAGAAAATGAAATCAAATTGGGAATGCCTTTTGCTATCTGAAAAGTTTCTTTATCAGGAGGAGAAAAATTATTCACAAGAAACTCTAAATCTTCTAGAGTAGGAGGAACAGAGGGCGCTGCTTCAAATTTGTTGAGTACTGCGTTAGAACTGGAAGGCTTATCAGGATCATCTCCTGATTTCAACCACTCATAAAATGTCATTTTATGTCCAGGGCTTGAAGATTTTAGACTGGAAAACATGCCAGGATTAACCATAGGAGCATAGATTAAAGAGTAGTAGGAACAACATGGAAAGGCAATTGATCTTGAGGGTCTGAGAAATAAGTAGTAGCTTTAAAAGTAGGATTGGGAGTGTTTTTCTTTTTCAAACTTTCAACAGAAGTAGAGACAACCCAAACTTGTCTTTACTACTTCAAGTGACGTTTTTAAGCTTGTCATCATATCCTGATTCTTATCTGCTACTGAATTTACTATTCCAATCCATTTGGAATTATCATTAATCCCTTTTTCTTAAACATCAATAGTTCTAGCAATATGCAAATCATTTGATCCAAGATTTTTTATTCCATCTAGTAATTGATCTCTGGTAAAATCTACCTTTTGAAGAATTTTATCAATTATTTCTTGGAACATTTTATTTTCTCTGGCTGCATATTGATGATTTCTTTCTAGATGTTTAATCAAACTATCTAGAGCAAGATTTGTCCAGTTTCTTGCTGCAACTGATTCCCTGTCTGAAAGATGAGACTGGTCAGACTGAAGTGGAAGTAACTTAAAAATTTTATCATCTTGTCTGATAGCAATATTTTTCCAAGGAGGAATTGTTGTCTCAGTGCGAAGAATAGTGCCATCTATTAATTCCCATTTGTGTTGTGGCACTTCTGTCTCGAAGGTTGATCCTTGCATCATATTCACTCTAATGGTTTGACAGATGTGTTCTAACAAAAGTTTCCCTTTCATCTTAATAGACTGTAAATGTTTCAGAACATTTGATTTTTGCAACATATTTTTATATTTATCATTTATGTGAGGGATGATAAGGGGTCCAGGAATTTCAATTGGGTTTTCCTTAATCTTTGTTTTTATATCTTCACAAGATAGATTCTTGAACTTTTTGACCAAAGCCATTTCTACTTCATTTGTACTTGGATAATAAAATTCATAAAAATAAATCCATTGGTTATTCTGTTCCATCCAAGCTTTCCAATTTTTATTGTTGACTTTGTTGATTGTTGACCTATCTTTCTTTGAATAGGTTTTCATTTCTTCACAATATCTATACTCTTGCTGATGAGTATACAGATCCCAATTAAACATTGTCTTATACCATTCATTTGAGGGATCATAAGGACTTATTCCTTTGTATATCTTAAGAAATTGAATGATTTCTTCATCAGAAGGAAGCCATATGATGGCTCTAGGTATCTAATTCAAATTTTTCTTAACACATTTGCTAGTATTTTAGGAGTATAAGTTTCTTGTAAGATTATTGACGAGTTTCTAATTCTGGAGGAATTTTCTAAGTGATTTGAAGTTGTAAGAAGTAGTCCCTTGAAAAAAATTATAATAAACCCCTCTACTGAGACTAAATCATTTCCCATGAAGTCCACTCTTCTGAACCATTGATTTAGCACATGCTTTCACTTTTAGTGGTTATTTCATGATATGATCATGACACTAGGCTTGAAGAAACTCTGCTAACCATAGTGAACTTTTATCCAATGCATCAGTTGTTAGTTTTGATTTTTCAAGCTACATTGTAGAAGAATTTCACTTCTCATTGAGTATGTTAAATAAATTTTCATTGTTCACATACCAATTTTACTTATTGCATATGATTCTATTTTATCAACCTAAATTATTTAAGAATCAGGGCTTAAGTTTGAATAGTAAAAAGAAGCAAGGATTGGCTATTTTATGTCAAAATGGATGGATATATTTTATCTTGAGAAGTTCGAAGGGAATTACATGGAATTCATAAATATTTTCTCATACAATCTTCATATTTCGTTGACTAGTCAAATTCCTCCTAGACCGTCTAAAGAATATATGAAAGTTTTACAATATCGAAACAACAATAGGATATTGGTATGTCTATGAGAATGATATTGTGAACAGGCTGTATGCCTATGCATATCATACCCTATCTCTTTGCTTTGGAGGTCCCAAGAGGAGTTTTCACATAAGAGAAATGTGCATATCGTGTTAATTGATGTGGATGAACATATGTTAAAAAAGAAAATCATAATATGCCAAAAAGCAATCTTTAGAAGAATTTCAATATGAAATATCCAAGTAGGTGCAAATTTTATTAAATAAATAAATAAATAAAAATACGAATTGATGAACCAACAATAATTGTGATATCTACATTAAGTCCTAACCTTTTTGCTATGGTAATATATTTAGTTTTAATTACTCAAGATCAAGGCCAAAAGGAAATAGTATCACAAGAGTTGGATTGTAGAACTCCAAAAAAATCATCATCCAAATTGCCAAAACTTTCAAGGCCAAGGTTCTTGCGTTCCATTGATTTTGATTTAAAAATGTTTAACTTGTTAATAGTCTAGCTAGAGTCAAAGGAAGGCATCAACCTTTCAAAGTTTATGAACAACATCAATTAGGGGATATAAAAATAGAGGAGTACCAATGACATGATGGAAAGGCATATGCAAACAAGTGAGATGGTAACAAGAAGACTGATTCAATCCATTGCAAATGTCAAAAAGCTTCAGATCTTACTAAATAGGTTGGATGTGCAACTAAGGAATAAAAAAGTTAGTTTTCAAGACCAAAGCTAACAAAATTAAAGTTGGAAATTCAAATTTGTTCTATATTAGGTTGTCCCAAAGATAGCACAAATACAAAAAAAATGTTAGAGACAAAGGATAATGAGATAAGTAATCTCAAGGAAACTTTCAAAGGTTCTCAATTTGAATTTAACAATTTGATCAAATCCTACAATGAAAGAGACTAATTATTGTTGAAAAGCATAGATTTGAAAGAAATGGTATGCCAGCCTCAAGGGTTAGCTCAATTAGTCGAGTTCCCGTTGTTAAAAGTTCCTTATTAATGGGAGGGCATGGAGTAAATTATCCTCGACACTCTTGGGGTTAAGCTTTGCTAAGGTGGATGAACATATGTTAAGGTAGATAAGATGGAGGCTTTGAAATGAGCAAGAAATAATGAAATTGGAAACAAAGTTCAATCAATAAAATGGTAATATTGAAAGTTTAGAGGATGTTATTAAAAAGTAAAGAAACAAAACTAAATTTTTTTTAAACACCTTTGAGAGATGAAGTTGTGGGTTGGATGAATGTAATTGATGCAAAACCCATAATATGGGAGGAGATTATTGATAAAACAAGAGAAGGTCAACCTCATTTGTTTCTTTTTCAGGATTGAAAGGAAATATGCATAGCCAACATTTGACTCAAAATTAAGAAAATATTTGCCAGAAATTCATAATAAAACTAAAGAAGTTGACTCCATTGTACACACATTAAATTCAACATCTTAACTAGCATATGGAACTTTGAAAATTACAAGCAAAGCAAAAGGAGTTGCAATGCTAGTTAGTTAAAAGAAAAAAAAAAGAAACAACAAAATAAATATATATATATATATATATATATATATATAATCAAAATCAAATACTTAGTTTTTGGGTTGGAAATTGTTGACTTATATCTTAGCAGAATTTTAAAAGAATACTTTAAAAAGTATCGTAATTGTTAAAATTAACTGGAGAAAAATATATTGGCCAAGAGGAACATTAAATCAACTAGCAACAATCATCACATGACATGCAAAATATTAACACCATGTTTACTGAAAACCTCAACTTTTAAAGGCTTCATTACATGAATTCCACAAGAAAAAACCCATGGCCCTAAAACCACTACTATTTGACCTAGTCCTCTTTGAATCTTTCCAAGAGTCAAGTTTACCTAACAATCCCCTTAAACCTTGACTTGGTTTCCCTTGACCAAATCTGGCCAAACCACCCAAGTGAGTCAACACCCCTCACTCTATCCCTTAACCCCTCAAATTTTATACCCAGGGTATCTCCATAGCCTCCTTGTTACTCACCCCATTTCCCGTGCCTCTCCACCCCTAAACTTATTGAGATAAGTTTCAAAGAGGAGACAGACCTGGGCGCTGTCAAATAATTGACCAACCCCATATTTTTCTGTCTGATTACCGAATATTCAGCGTCTAGATAAAAATGCCCCTCTCCACCCGCTGCTTCTATCTGCTGCTTGTATCTTGTCATCGTCGTCCACCGTTGCATTTCTTATAACATTTTTTTTTTTTTGCTTTGTTGCTATCCTAACACATCCTCTCGCCTTTGCACTCTCTGAGCTGAGCCTGATGCTCTCATGGTGCAGCTCACCCATAACATATCCTTGTTACTCACCGCCAATTCTCGTGCCTCTCCACCAGCTGCCTCTCTCTTGTCATCATCGACTCACCGCCATTTCCCGTGCCTCTCCACCAGCTGCCTCTCTCTCGTCATCATCGACTCACCGCCATTTCCCGTGCCTCTCCACCAGCTGCCTCTCTCTCGTCATCATCGACTCACCGCCATTTCCCGTGCCTCTCCACCAGCTGCCTCTCTCTCGTCATCATCGACTCACCGCCATTTCCCGTGCCTCTCCACCAGCTGCTTCTCTCTTGTCATCATCGTCCACCGTTGCATTTCTTGCAGCTCACCCATAACATATCCTTGTTACTCACCGCCATTTCCCGTGTCTCTCCACCAGCTGCCTCTCTCTTGTCATCATCGACTCTCCACTAGCTGCTTCTCTCTCGTCATCATCGTCCACCGTTGCATTTCTTGTGGGATTTTCTAACTTTGACACACTTACATCCACACAAACCTCTCACTTGGCTCACCTTGCGTTCATAACTAACCTCGATAAGGTCCAAGACCCAAGTCTTTAAAGCGAAGACCAAGGCCCCATTCTTGCACTGCCCCGTGACCAGGGGTCGATACTCATGCAAGTCACGTATGGCCACCAACTTCTTGTTCGTAAAAAACAGAGAGAAAAAACGCCCTCCACAGTTCCATGGCCTCAACCAACCGCAAAATAAAATATTTTCATTTTATGCAACACCCACAGACCTAAACCTGCATGTTCCTTGCCACGGAGTTCGCTTTGTGAACAGCCCCGTCGCAGTGCTCGCACCAGCGCACTCACTCCCACATGCAAACATCAACCTGTCCACAAATTCTGAGCTTTCTCAAGTAATAAACCTAATTCCTGGTTGAACAATCAGATCGCCAACATTGCCACCGGGGGCCTTCCGAACTCCTCAATATCTTTGAGCCAACGCCCACAAGTCTGTTTGGACCAACAATCAGAAAACACCTGCACCATCAACTTTTAGCACTAGCTGTACCACTAATCCACCTTACAATGACCAGCTACCACTTTCTCTGTAAAAGATATTTCTCTTCAATGACCTTCCTCTCCATAGATTTTACAAGAAACTTGCATGGCCTCCCAATCCAAGCTCATGCCACACCAGATCCTCGTGGAGCCCTAATTTTTTGTCTGACACCCTTCACGGCTTCAACAAGTGGTCTTGGTATTTTGGGAGTGTTGTGTCGTTGCGTCTATCCATTTGATCAACCATTGAGGTCTACAGGGGCAGTGTTTGCACGTTCAGTGCCACCATCAACCTCATCATCTTCTGCAACACCGGCATCGTCATTGTTGGCTTCAGCAATAACTTTGCAGAGCACGAAGGTTCCAATTCATACTTCTCTTTGTTCTTCACGCTAAACAGAACGCATTCCCATACATTACAACGCCGATCAAATCATTACCAGTGGATACCACTGAAGGTTCCCCGCTTGCGCCAGCCTGCACTAAAATCTACTCCCACAACTTCTTTATCTTGATTGCAAAATTTTTGATCTTGTAATAGAGAAACCACTTCTCAAAACTGGTTCTCACACATTCACCAGGCTAAATAAACCCTATCTTAGCAATTAGAAGTGTCCCCTTACTTGGTTCTGATTTATCCAACTGGTTCTCACACATTCATAAGGCTAAATAAACCCTATCTTAGCAATTAGAATGTCCCCTTGAAGTTAAAACTTGGTTCTGATTTATCCACTTTAACTCTGATACCATGTTACAATTAACTCTGATACCATGTTACAATTAGAAATGTCAGTCTGTTAGAATTAGAAGTTTCTCTATGTTAGAATTAGAAGTGCCACCTTGAAGTTAACACTTGGTTCTGATTTTATTTATTTCCATTCTGATACTATGATACTATGTTAGAATTAAATAGAGAGAAATAGATTTAACAGAAAGGAACATTAAATCAATTAACAATAATTATGGTATGAAATACAAATATTAATGCCATGTAGACAACCCTAACTCAAAAAAAACCTAACTATTTCAGTGTTTAGCTAGCCATTAATTCCATGAGAACAAAAACATGGCCTAAAACCACTACTATTTGACTACATCAATTTTGACTCAATTCCCTAATCAAATTTATCTTAACCGAATGACTCAATTCCCTAATCATAAATTTGATTTTTTTATAAATTCATTAATAAAAAATCTATTATATTAATTTCTAAATAAATATTTTGATAATTTAAAACCAATATTATAACATCTTTAAAATAAAATTTAGAAAAATTCCATAACTCAAAAATAAAAATAAAAATCTCTTATATCTGAATCTAAAGTGTTTTAAAAAAATGCTTGACTTAATTTTATCACTCAAGAATCAGATAATGAAGAAGATAAAGTGGCAGCGTTCTTGCAACCGAGAAAGGAAGGCTCAGTGGTTTCCAATGAAACTCCAAGCAACAAATAGATTCGGGGGAAGCAAAAAATTGGTAAAGGGAAATTTTTAATAATTAAAAAGCATACTATAATTGTTCTGGGCTAGTAAAGGAGGCAAAAGTCAATTTTAAAAACAAAAAAGAAAAAAGAAACAAAAAGTGATAATACAAGTATTTTTTCAGTCAAATTATTTTTAGTCAAACTAGTTGTTATTTTCTAACTGTTAGTTAGCTACTCCCTTCATCTATTTATTTAACTGCCTAGATCTGATTCATCATCTTATCCTCATGACGAACCACGCTAGTTGGTTCAAAACGCATCGAGATTATTTCCTATGTGATTTTTTCTGAAAGATGTTATAATTAATATTAAATTTTATTTAAAAGCAAAGGTTTTAGGAAAAAGAAGGTGTTGGAACTTGGATGGAAACATCTGATTATTAATTTAGGTAAAAGATTCACTTGTTGAGATTTTGGTGTCATTTAACTCATAATATGGTTATATTATTTTCTTGTTATCAAAAGCAAGTAGTTTGATGAAAATTTTTGTTATGAAATATTTATTTTTTCTTTGAGTTATAGTTGTTTTTGTGATCAGCCCTTGTAAAAGAGAGAAAGAGAGAAATTAAGTAATTAAAAGGTTTATTTTGTATTTTTAATAATTTCATATTTTTTAACTTAAAAAATAAATTTATTATAAATATTTGTGATGACCTTAGAATTGTATAATTTATTAGGCTTATTTGATTATTTCGAGACACTTGAAATGTGTATTTCATCCCTTACTTGCACATTATGGAGTTAATTCATAGTATTAATATGTTTTTAGGAATTTGATTTATTTTTATATTATTAACTTTAATATATTAATTTTGTAGAATTAAGAGAATATTAAGTGAAATCTAAAAGATCTATAAAATGAGAGAATCTAGGGACTTGTTCCTTGCCAATAAATGAATGGAATGTTAAGAAGTTATTGAACGGATTTTGGAGCTTCATTGATTTAGAAAATGTAGGGATGTATTCCCCGCCACCAAAAGAATATCTTGAGCTTGGATAGCTTACAAAGCATCTTTCCCCCTTGGAATTTGAAATCAATCTGGGAACCAAATCCACAATTTTAGGGACTTTGAGGGAAACAGTCTCCCTCTTCAAAGAGGTTGCCCCTCAAGTATTTTTGTATAAATAAGAGGGCCTAGCAGCACACAGGGGATTCGAATTGGAGATTAGAGTTCTGGATCTAGGAGCAAGTCCTTTGTATTGAGCATTTTGATTGTTGATGTATGAACACTATTTCTAGTTAATGAAATTTATATTCTTTTCAGTTTGAGTTATCTTCATAGGGGCCTGAGCTCCCTCGGGTTAGGACCCAACCCTAGGTACTCAAGTCCCTTTGTATTATGTTATTTTCTTTATATATTCATTTTAGATTAGTTCATTGGTTATTACTTCACTGAAAAGCAGTCTTTATAACAAAGTTTGTACCAAATTTATAGTGTTAATATTAACAATGTTCCTTTGTTGTAAGGTTGGCCAAAAATATTTATGATTACGCATATGCTGTTTAAAGATCAATTTCCATTTGTTGTTCCTCTACATTCCCATCTATAAGTTCTATTTAATAACTAGCTTACACTCAGTTATGGGTTTTTATTAGACAGTGTTATCACTTGCATGTATTTCTATTATATAGCATTGTCATTTTTTTAATAACATGTTTGAATGATGCAAGTGCCCATGAGTCCACCCTCTCCACTCTGCTTTGATTTTCTACAATTTGTCCACAATTACAGTTTTGCTACAAGAAGATGAGATCTTGTCTTTATTGCTATAAGACAGACCGTTTGACCCCTCTAAGGATTGAAGCAGGCTCTTTCATCCCTTTTTTACCTACGACAACCTCCAACACTCTTATTTCAACCCTTTTCTACACTCAAATAGCTCTCAACTCTATCCTATAGCACTTCCAGGTTATCTTATAGCACTTAAAGGTTATCCTTTAGTACTACTAAAAAACCTCAAAATGCATTTTTATTTGCCCCACAACACTCCTAACCACCCCTAGGCACTCCATAATGATCATAAGACCATAAAAATGAATAAAATAGATTCGTAGACCTAGTAAGAACTTTGTTTTAGTTAATAAATTAGATAGACAATCATCCCAACAATCCTGTAGCAAAGCAATAGTAATTTTATGCTAATTTTTAGCACATGTTAACGAAACTCTTTTGAGTTTATTCCACTTGGATTGAGTCCTAAAAACATTCTAATTGATAAAAAAAAATTACCCCATATCATTTTCACTTTATAAGATTAGGCATTTGGTAGGTTAACTAGCTCACTAGTTCTAGAATTTCTAGTTTTCACAGTGGTAATTTTCTGGAGTTTTTTAGCACATGTTAACAAGGGTATCTTTGGGTGATTCCACTTGGATTGGAGTTCTAGGACATCTTAATTAATAAAAAACTCTACCCCATCTCATTTTCATTTGATTTTCTTAAGCATTTGGCAAGTTAACTAGAGAGAGACACGTCTTGTAGTGGTTTGCTTTTGAGATCTTCCTTGCCCAAATTCACTCCAAATTCATGGAAGAAGTAGATATATAGCCTGTGAATGCTCTGAGACAAATTAGATTGGGCTAAGGCTTGGTTAGGTCACCATTTATCTCTTACATTGTTTGCTTCTTGAATGTTGATTTACATGATTGGTCTAGATTTATTTTCCAGCAAAAGTAGAATAGATTTTCTTATTGTTATTTACCTTTTGTAACTTAGAATTTTTGTCTTACCTAGATCTTTTCTCATTTAAATATTGTTTCATTTTCTTCTTTCACTTGCATCAAAGGGATTCGTACTAAGAATAGGAAGGTGGTTGTTGCACATATAGTGTCGACCCCTCTTAACTATGTACAAACCTCGAGTGATAATTTAAGTCGATGGCCTCAGGAGTTGCAACATTCTTGATGTAAAAATGGGTCCCATCACTTTTTGGCACCTTTGTTGGGTAGGGTGTCAAAGAAAGCACTCTCTTGTTCTTGGAATGATCCCTTTTTTCCTTTTTCGCATTCATATTCTATGCAAAAACAAAAATGCATTAGGCACCTTGCATTGCATTAGCATTCTCATTCAAAAAATATATATAAAAACCAAACAACAACAAAAAATTCCAACATCCCCCCCCCCATTTGACCATGTGGGGCAATAAGAACCACATCACCATCCAGTTTTGTAGGTAGAAGAGGAGGATGTGGTATAGAAGGTAGAAGAAATGGATGGAGATGATAACAATGAAGAAGATCATCTTGGATTTCCCATTCAAGATACTAATATTAGTGTTCATATGAAGAACATCCCTCCATATTTCCTTCCCAAATTCCATGGTATGAGGTTAGAAGATCCGGAAACCTTTCTCTTTGAATTTGAAATACTTTGTAGATCTTATGTTTATTTATTAAGCCCTCAAAATTTGAGATTGTTTTAGGCAACATTGAAGGATCGAGCTTTTAAATGGTTTATGAGTTTAGGGACTAATTCAAAAAGATCATGGAATGATATGCAAAATAGGAACCACTGATCGATTCCTGCAGCACTGTTACAGGCATGGAGCTCCATAGATCAAGACTGGCAGCACTGTTCAGCAAAGGGCGTCTGCTGTCAGATTGGATGGGAGCAGAGGGGTCCAGTGGGACCCCTACTTTCAAACAAATCATCTTGCAGAAACAACTGCAGAGCATGAAGGAAGGAGTCAGAATAGAAGGTCAGAATAGTTCTAGGATGAACAGTAGGAACAAGAAGGAGAAGATACCAATGGTGTCTGACAAGTCTGCCGTCTCTGCAGAAGTCAGAAATTCAGAAGAACAGAATAAAAGCAGCAACCAAGACAACACCTCGGAGAAAAATCAGCCCACGGGAGAGAAGCAAGCGGACCCACAAACAGACAAAGAACAAGACGACAGCAACAAAAGGCAACCCGAAAAGGAGGGGGAGACCAGCGATATCCCCAACAGAACTCGGGCCACTAGCAGCATATGCAAGCCAAAGAAAACTGAAAGCCTACGGGTGGTCATTTCTGACCCGGAGATACAAACCTATAGGGAGCATATGGCTGAACAGGCCATTATCTGCAGATTCATGGGTGTATGGCCAACGGAAAGGACTCTCTGCCAATGGATAAGGCAGGTGTGGAAACCTAAGGGAGATGTGCAGCTACATCTAGGAGCAAGAGGCTTTTTCACAGTAGTTTTCACAAGCATTGAAGACAAAGATCGAGTTTTCGAGGGAGGCCCATATTTTCTAGCTTCAGCAGGGCTTTACATGAGACCCTGGCAGCCAAACTTTGCTCCGGAAAAAGAATCTTTTACCTGCGTCCCAGTTTGGATAAAACTCTTTTCTCTCCCGATTGACTACTGGGGTTTGAGCGCCCTGCAGCAGATAGGGAATAAGCTTGGGAAGTTTGTCAAAGCCTCAGAAGCCACTCTGCAAAAGAGATATACGTCCTGTGCTAGAATATGTGTTGAAATGGATGTCTTAGGAGCACTGCATGAGGGAGTTTGGCTGGAGTACAGGGACGAGGAATACTTCCAGGCATTAGACTATGAGCACATACCCTTTAGATGTTGGAAATGTCATGAACATGGGCATCTAATGCGTGACTGCCCTCTGAACCAGAAGGATGCAGAAGAAGACAAAACCCAGAACAACAAAGCTAAAAACGACTTCATCAAACCAAAGCACAGGCAAAGGGCCAACAGAAGAAGGAATATCAAAGGAGAGACAAGGAAAAATCTCTTCAACAATCCCTTTGAATATCTGGACCAGGATACTGACTCAGAGGAAAAAAAGAACACAACCGATAAAGAAACAGAGCCAGCAGAACAGGAAAACCCCCGAGAGGAAGGCAAAGAGACGGAGGTGCCTAGCAGCGAAGTCCAGATGCAAGACAAACCAGAGGAATCAGACTACGAGACAGATATGATGACTAGCGAAGTGGGAAGTGAGGATCAGGAACTAGATGAGACACTTGCCATGGAAGGGTTAGATTTATCAGCCCTGGCGGACAAATGGAAAACCGAAGGGATTGAGAAAGCATCGGAGGAAGAGATAAGAAGAGTCACGGACCTCTTCATAGCAAGGCAAAAAGATATCATGGAAAAACAGAAGCACAAACTCGGCGTCTTTAAAGGAGATAAGAGCCAACACAGAACAGCCCTAGGCAAAATCTCTGGGTCAGTAAACAAACGCCGAAGGGGACGCAAGACAAATGGAGAATACTTGCAGGACCTGGGGGAGATATTGCTCAATGCTGGGCAGATCAAGCAATTAAGTGAGTACCCGTCCTTCTTTAAATCAGTTTAATCATGAAAATAATATCCTGGAACGCAAGAGGCATGAACAGTCAAAGCAAACAAAGACTGCTAAAAAGACAGATGGAGAAAAATAATCCTAATATGTTGTTTTTACAAGAAACAAAGTGCAACAAAGTTCTCACTGAAAAATTACGACTGAAACTAGGCAAAAACTTTGAGGTTTTAGAAATAGAGAGCAAAGGTCGTGAGGGAGGCTTAGCAACTTTCTGGGACACCAGAAGATACCAGCTAGTCGCAGCAGAAGCTAGCAAGAACTACCTGGCGATGGAGATGCTTCTTATAGGTAATTCTTACTCTTTCCTCTGCATTAACATTTACAGTCCTCAAAGGTTAGATGATAAACTTGTTTTCCTAGATTCCTTGAAGAAACTAATGGAAAGACACCCTAGAGCAAACTGTATCTTGGGAGGAGACTTCAATATGATCACCTCCCTCATGGAGAAAAAAGGGGGGCTCCGAAAGCTCAATCGGGATGGAGAACAATTTAAAGAATTCATCGACAATGCACATTTAGTAGATGTGTACCCAAAGCAAGGCAGCTTCACCTGGAACAATAGGCGGGGTGGAGAAAATTTAATCTCCTCAAGACTGGACCGCTTTCTCGTCTCAGAGAATCTGCTACTAGATGGAAGAAACCTGGAATCGAGCATTCTTCCCAGTGGGGGATCCGACCACTGGCCGATCTCCCTTATCATCGATGTTCCAGGACCTCCCAGGAACAAACCCTTCAGATTCGAGAAGTTCTGGATTGAACACCCCAACTTTTTAACCATGGTGGAAAAATGGTGGGCGGAACCCTTAGCTGAAGAAGGATCCAAGATGTTTAATCTGCAGAATCGTCTCAAACACATAAAACTGAAACTAAAAGATTGGAACCACACAGTCTTCGGGAACATCTTTCAGGAAAAAGCAACCATAGAGCAAAAATTAGAACAAATTCATAAAGAAGGGATAGCAGGCAGGAGAGATGAGAACTATAGTGAACAAGAGAAAGAGTTAACTCAGCAATGGCACACCAGATGCAAGCAGGAAGAAACATTATGGAAACAGAAATCCCGGGTGTTATGGTTAAAGGAGGGAGAGCAAAACACAAAATTTTTTCACAGGTCGGCTATAGACTACAGGAATGCCAACAAGATCCTGGAACTAAAGAACAATGAAGGAGAAATCCTCAGAAATCACAACAACATTTCGGTGCTTCTTTCAAATCACTTCCATAACATAGCACAAGAACCTAATGTCAACAGAGAGGCAGCCATCCAGGAAACAACTAATGCCATCCCTCGCTTAATTACAGAGGAGCAGAATTGGTCCCTAAGGAAAAAGATCACTATGGAAGAGGTGGAGGAGGCAGTAAGAAGCATGCCTAATGACAAAGCGCCGGGTCCAGATGGATTCACCATCAATTTCTACAAAGTATGCTGGGAAATTGTCAAAAACGATATCTGGGAAATTGTGGAGGACTCCAGAAGATCTAAAACTCTCCTTAAATCTTTAAATTCCACCTTTATAGCTCTTGTCCCCAAAGTAGAGGAAGCCAATACCCCGGAAAAATTCCGTCCTATTGCCCTCTGCAATGTCATTTACAAAATCATATCCAAAGTCATAGCCAACAGGCTCAAGATGGTACTCCCGGGCATCATCTCTCAGGAACAATCCGGTTATGTGGAAGGGAGGCAGATTCTGGACAATATCTTGCTCGCCCAAGAAATGATACATTCTCTCCATTCAAGGAAAGTCCCTGGTATGCTTCTGCAGCTGGACCTGTCCAAAGCTTATGATAAAGTCAGTTGGACTTACCTAGAAGCTATTCTAAAAGCTTTTGGCTTCAGTCAGCCCTGGATCAAATGGGTTTTAGAGCTTATCAAATCAACAAGGTATTCGATTCTAGTCAATGGCACTCCCTCCAAGCCTTTCAAGCCTTCAAGAGGCATAAGGCAAGGGGATCCTCTCTCCCCCTTCTTGTTTGTTATTCTTATGGAAGGCCTAAGCAGACTAATCACAAAGAAAAAAGATGAAGGCCAAATCAGAGGTTTACAGCCCATCAGGTCTTGCCCGGCCACCACACACCAGCAATTCGTGGATGACACAATGCTTCATGGAACCCCTACAGTGAAAGAAGCTAAGGCGTACAAGAACATTCTCCACCTTTTCAGCAAAGCCTCGGGCATGGAGATTAACTTCTCAAAATCCACCATCTTTTTTTTCAATACTCATCACGCGGTTCAAGCTCATCTCTCCAGATTGCTGGGGTTCAGAATAGGCTCCTTACCCTCCAGATATCTTGGTGCCCCCCTCACCCTCAAACCTTGGCAGAAGGTTCATTGGGAGAAAGTCCTGGCCAACATGGAACGAAGATGCAAACACTGGACGAATAGAGCTCTCAATTTTGCAGGAAGGTTGGTGCTCACAAAAGCTATCCTCCAAGCCATCCCTCAGTACATGCTTTCTATCCTTCCCGCTCCTAAGGGAGTCCTTGATCAAATAAGATGCATTCAACGTGCCTTCCTTTGGAGTGGTAATAATGAAAAGAAGAAATGGTCGCTGGTGGCTTGGAAAAAACTCTGTAGACCAAAGAACAGGGGAGGGCTAAACTTGGTCGACCCCTCTACTACCAACATAGTCTGTGGTGCCAAAATATGGTGGAAGTGGATTTCAAGTACTAACCTCCCATGGGCTAATCACTGGAAGGAGAAATACAGACCGACCAGCAGCAATCTGGAACTCATAAGATTTTAGGACAACCCCAGTGGATCCCCCATTTGGAATCACGCCCAAGCTAATAGAAGCATCATCCAGGATTACTGCTTCTGGGAAATTCGCAATGGCACTCAAGCTCTCTTCTGGGAAGATGCTTGGCAGCAAACCCCCAAATTAGAATCTCCTGCTCTCCTACCCTTAATGTTAGCCCACCAATCAGAAGGCCACGAAAGAGTAAACCAATACTGGAACACTTCCAGTGAAGACCCGGAGTGGAGAGAATGGAAGACTTTCAATTTAGATCAGCATGGTATGCCTCAACAAGTTATCCAGGATCTAAACCAACAAATTCACAAGAGGAAGATTAGAATTGCGGCTGAGAACGACAAGCTCAGGTGGGGTCCAAAAGGTAACGGAGAATTCTCGCTCAAAGAAGCAAGAAGCGTAATAGAACAGGTAGAGCATCCTGACATAGTTCCTTGGGCCGACAAAGTCTGGGATAACTTTCAATGGCCAAAAATTCGCACCTTCCTCTGGCTTCTTATGCAGAAGAAAACTCTAACTTGGGAGAACTTACAGAAGAAAGGATTTCAGGGACCTTCAAAATGCCACATGTGTCTACAGGAGGAGGAAACGATGAATCACCTCCTCAACTCCTGTGAATGGGCATCACAACTATGGCTATGGATGGAAGCTATCTTGGAAGACACAGACAGAAACAGAGACTCCATTCAGGAGACAATTACCAATTGGAGGAAACATTTCTCTCGCATGAACAGTGTGAGCAGCATTTGGAATTGTATCCCAGGTTTTGTTACGTGGACCATATGGAAAGAAAGGAACAGGAGGGTCTTCACACACGAAACTCGAAGTATTGAATATGCCAAAGAATCTATTTTGATCAATGTCAGACAGTTGGTTCAGACAAAATGCAAATTCGACCCTACGGATAAACCAACAGGAAAAGATTTACGCATCTTAAAGACTTTTCAACTAGAAGCCTACAGCAGTTGCTTACCCGGAGGCCATAACGCCCGCACCTCTTCTCAAACCCACAATTGGCAACCACCTCCTGAAGCCTGTCTCAAGCTGAATTTTGATGGCGCTTCTAGGGGGAACCCGGGCATTGCAGGTATCGGCGGAGTCATACGTAATCACAAAGGAGATATAATCCACATTTTCTGCCGATCGTTGGGGGAATGTACGAACAACGAAGCGGAATTCGCAGCAATGGAGCAGGGTTTAAGGATTCTCAGATCTTGCAGACAGGGCAATTTCATAGTAGAGGGAGATTCCTCTTTAGCAATCTCAGCGGCTAAGCGCATCCAAGCAGGAACTCCAACCAGCAAAGTCACCAAGCACTGGAGACTGGCGAAAGCAACCGAAAGCATAGCAGAATTGCTAGGAGATCTCAAAGGTACCGTTTTCCAATCTATCAGGAGAAAGGCAAATGGTTTGGCCGATTTCCTGGCAAACCACGGAGCTGACACCCCGCACCTCATCACAAACAGTTGTTGGCAGGATGTGAACTGCCCCACTCTCAAGGTGAATTGCGAACAGCTGGCGGAAAAGGACAATGTCCACGTCGACTCCTCATAAGGGATGACAGACCCAGAACCAGGCACCGGGAGATGGAACACATCGGCATCAACACTAATCATAATCTCAGTGATGGTATGACAGGGTGCAAAGGACAGGACACTACCCGGCGGCGGCTTGTCAGCACAGGCATCGAAAGTTACGATTCAGGCGATCGAAAAGACGGTAGTAGTACCAGCCAATCCGTCACCTCTGGCTGGGTTTGGTATGGTAAAGCCCCCAGCACATTAAATACAAACCTTAATGCAGATAAGGATATGGACATTCGGAACAGAGGAAATCAGCAGGACAACATTCGGAATACCTCCTCAACTTCCAATCACCGGCATCATTCCACCCTCGTACAGCCCACTTGGTATCAAGGCAATCAAAGCATGAGCAGCCACCCCCTCTCGGCTTTAACCCTCCATGGCCTCACCTGTGCGAACCGATTTTCTAATTATCACAGCAGTACCCGAAGCTTTAATGGGACAGCCATCACCTGCAGGCATTCTCACAACCGTAATCGCTATAAAGCAAGACATCGCTACCCAACTCAAATCACTTCAGCTCTTGGGAAGGGGGGTAACAACATTGCCTTAGATAATCGTGTAGTAAGGGCAAGCACAACAGGGGTGTCATGGATGCGAGCGGAAGCCGCAACGCTGCTGCTGTTCAGGATCTGCACGAGGCCAAGAAAGGATACGAAACCAGAGCCATGACCAAACATAAGCGCAAAGTGGAGGAACTGGAGAATAAGGTCAAACAGGAAGAAGAGGGTCGCACTGAGAAGGAGATCGCGGCTGAGGTTAACTGGCTGCAGGATCTAGGAACCCCAGCCAAAAGGGCTACACAGTATGTGCGCACAAGAGCGGAAAGCTGGCGGACCAAAACTCTGATTGCCAAAGCATTCGAAGCCATGGAAAAGGAGAAGGCCAAGATCATCACTGATGTGAACCTGACGGAAGCGCAAATGGCTAAAATCCTGGATTACAACAATTCTCTGGACGTTCACATCACCAGAGTCCAGGATGCAATTCAAGTCGTAAACCGCAAGCTCACTCTTCTCTGCAGATTGTTGAAAGACACCATCAACCAGGGCTCTACTCAGACCTCGAACGCAAATGCTTCGGAGCAGGACGACAACATCCTCAGGGACATGCAAGCTAGAGCTGATGCCCATGCTACTCAAATGGGCCTCGATACTATCAGTTTGCTGGGCAAGCATATCTAATCTCGGCCTCTGCTTCTGTCCTCTGTTTTTAGTCTTCTGGTCATTTTGGCTATCTCTGGTTTTCTCTATAACAATGTCTCGGCCTTCTATGTAACGACCCTCTGGGTCTTTGTGAATAAGTCTGGTCACTGCCGCCCTGCGTGGTGTGCCTTAGGTAGGTCAGTTTGCTCAGCACTGTTAGTGAATCTTTCACAGATGTCCATCTGCATTA
>APFE031647254.1:154154-175954 GCA_000404065.3 Pinus taeda | reverse complement strand
ATGAATCTTAAAAATCATCAACTAATGGAGCAATGTAATGATGAACTTCAAATGATTTCCAATGTGCAAGTGGTTTCACATGAAGATGAACTTACTGCACATAAAATATTTTGTTGAAGAATTGATAATTTAGCTCATCCTAAAATGTGCCATGTGTGTGAGGAGTCATATCCTGACATTCAAGTGGTGACTGCTAACATAGTTTCAATGTGTACAAGATGTAAGAGAGAGGGTAATAAGCATATATTTTCATCACAAAATCATATGAATCCTGGGTTGCAGCCTTCGATCCTTGGAAGTCTTACACAAGTTGAGGAAATGTTGATAGAATGAGTGACTCCAATTTTGCAAGTAATGCATTCAATAGGTAGCCAATACAAATGTACAGGACACACAATCAATTTTCCTCAAGATGTCAAAGATGTTGCTAGGAAATTACCTCGACATAGTAAAGGCTTGGATTTAATGATAGTTGTGTGAAACAAAAGTCAGCAAGGATCAAGCTATGGTTTCCTTGTTAGAAGGAAAAAAGGCACTAGATGCATTATTCTATAACATTAAAAATTATCCATATTGTGAAGGTGTAGAAATTGATATGCATTTTGTGGAAGAGTTACTAGAAAAAATAATAAATGTGTCGCATATGATTAATTCTATTATACTACCAGATATGGACAATGACATTAACATTGCAATGTTGGAAGGAGCTCCAAGTCATGAAGATGCTTTAGAATATTGTGACACAACATCCTTTGCTGCAAGGCCTCCAAATGCACCTAGGGAAATTGAACTTATTCGAGCATGGGAAAAGAATCCTAATGGAGAAGTAAACTAATTAGATGGTGAAACTACAGATGTCATTAATTTGCCTAAAATTGGTTCATCTCCCATAAATGAGTATAATACTGAAGGGTTATTTGATATGGCATTTTTGACATTGTTCTCTCGAGGAGAAGCTTATTGATTACAACCATGACTAAGAAATGTGCATCTTCATGAGTATGCAAAACATCTCCTTAGATTTCATGATAATAGGTTTGGCAAACATCCTCGATTTAGATACTTTTTACTTAATATTATCATGAGACATCGTGCTGAAGTGTCTTCTATAGTTTTTTTTCAAAAGTATATGACAAAAATACCTACCAAAGTTGATGAGTTAAGGGATCATTTACAAAATCTTCCCAATTCTAAAATTGTAGATAGATTGATGAGATTTGGACAGGTTCTAAGAGGAACATGTGCATATTGGACCAAATGTCATGCAAAATTATGTGACTTGGTTCAACAAATTGGGACTTATAGAATATTCTTCACACTAAGTGTAGCAGATATCCAATGCTCAGATTTTCATATATTGATGCATGGCACCTCACCTACATATCTAAAGGAAGAAATGAAATGGAGACGCAAAATTTTTATTGATAATCATCACGTTGTAGCAAGTTATGTGCATTTGAGACATACATTGTTTCAAGATGAAATGTTTTCAAAATTTGATCATGCTACAAATTTTTAGTGTCGTTATGAATGGCAACGTCATGGATCTCCACATGTGCATTGGCTTTTTTGGCTAAAATATGTTCCCAATATGGAGAAATTGAATTGGAATGAGGCCACTCAAGTTAGATTTGCAAAAGAATACTTTGATAGATCTGTCCATGCATTCAATCCATGCAACAAAAATCAAATTAAGACCCATATTCAACAAAATGATGACAAACATCCTTTCTTAAAGAACACTAAACAAATATTTTAATCTAATGTAATGATGGACTATGAAGAACTTCTCAATTGTGTTGAGCACCACATAACGTGCAATGAGAAATCATGCCTTCAAAAAAATGGTGGAAAGTTGGTGTGTAGATATAAGACGCCATGGGAGCTATGAAAAATGTCAAGAATTTATGTTGATGAGAGTGGAGAAAGAATATATGAACCTAGAAGAAATGATGATAGATTAAATACACATAATTGTGAAACATTAATAATTTGGCATGCAAATATGGATTGGAAACATGTTCTTTCTAGGCATGTTTAGATTAACTACATAGCGAAATATGCAGCAAAAGTATTAAAAGGATCACAAAGCCTCCATGATATATTGATGTGTATTTCTCCTATTCAAAATCCAAATGAACCAACAGCATGTGCATATAGAATATTGTTGTGCGAGACGATTGTTGACAAGGATATAGGAGCACAAGGAACATGCCATATGCTTTTGGAGCTTCCACTTTCTAAATGTTGTCATAGATTCATTGTTCTAAATGTTGGGACAAAGGTTTTCAAACAAGTAAAAGTTGATGGATATGATGACCATAATGATAATTCTCTTATTGATGCATATATGAAGAGACCTGCGAGTATGGAGCACCTTTCATTCATAGAAGTTGCTAGATCTTGGTCATATGAAAAACGTTGCAATGGAGAGAAGTAGTTACCATGAAATAATGTAGCCATTGTATGAATCTTTCCTAAGTTCTATTCAGTTCCCCCTTGTGACAATGATAGGTTTGTGGAGTTTTGTTGGTCTAGGTTGGTATTGTACAAGCCATTTCGTGATTTTCATACAGATATTAGAGCTACAAATAAAGACATCATATGTAATTGTGAAATTGTTTTCTATAATCCTTGGCATATTGATCATAATCCAATACCTTCAAAGGATCCATCACAATGTCCATATGAGGATGAAGAATTTTTACATGTACAAAATTATTCTAAGCAACATGAATGAAAGATTATTTCAGGTTTGTATAAGAATAACTTTATACATGCCAGTGAATTTGACATGATTGGATTTAGGGATCAAGATGTTATGAAAATTTGGAGCTCTAGCTTTGTTGATGAAGAGACATCAAGACATGCAATGAACTTCATATCTAATAAGAAAAATGTGAATGCAATTGTTACTACTAGATATTTAAAAAAATATTCATTTGAAAGTTTGGGAGAAAAGTAAAAAATAGCTTTTAATATAATTTTTGAACATCACAAAGGAGATGACAACAAATAATCTCTGTATATTATTATCAAAGGGACAATAGGTACTGTAAAGTCTCACTCGATTAGTGTTATTAAAGAAGCACTTGAAATGGAATCTCCTCCTCATAAGAGCCCATTGCTTCTTTTGGCCCCTACTGGTGTTGTAACATTCAACATATCTACATCAACAATACACTCAACTCTTCATATACCAGTAAGGAACTTCACTGATTTACAAGGGTTAAATTTTCTTACCTTACAAGAGGATATGAAACATGCTAAGTACATCCTTATTGATGAGATGATTTTTATAGGGAAAAAATTGTTGACACATATTGATGCTCTACTTCGTCAATATTTTCCTCATAATAAAGATGTTCATTCTAGAGGAATATCAATTATATTAGTTGGAGACATGGGACAACTACCTCCTGTTATCGATAAACCTGTATATGCATATGAAGGTCATACAAAAGATTTATGGAATTTATTCAAAACTATCGTAACTCTTGATACAATATTCATGCAAGATGGAAAAAGCAATGATCAACGATGTCTTTGTCATCTATTAATGAACATTAGAGATGTGATTCCAACAAGCGAATACTGAACATTACTAATGACACGTACATATTCCAATTTAGATGATTCAACAAAAGGGTCATTTAATAAGGCTATACATTTATTAGTAATAATTGATGATGTGCACAATCACAATAAGTGTTGTTTGATGTCCCTAAATCAACCTATTGGACATAGTGTTGCTACAAGATCAAATAGAAACCACACCATTGAAGCAGACTAGGAAAATTTGGAAAATGAGCTCCTTCTTGTTGTGGGAGCTAAGGTTATGCTTACTTCAAATTTATGGACTAATGCAGGACTTTTCAATGGTGCCCTTGGAGTAGTTGAAGATATTGTGTATAATCTTGGAACATCACCTCCTAATCCTCCAGCATATGTTTTAGTAATTGATAATTATGTTGGAGTTCCATTGGATGAATTATCCCCTCATACTGTTCCTATTATACCTATTGAGAGAGGTCATAATACACAAATTCCATTGAGACTTTCTGGGGAATTAACAATTCATAAGTTCTAGGGATTGACACTAGAGAAGGAAATTATTAATATTGGAAGGATAGAGCGACAAGGTCTTACTTTTACAACGATATCTCAAGTTAAATGTTTGCATGGCCTTCAATTTCAACCTCATTTTCCATACGATCGATACAAAAAGATGGAAGTGTGTCGGTGTGTCTAAGAGAAAAGAAGAAGAAAGATTAAGATAAATTACTAAGTGATTTATGTGCTTTTCAATATTTCCTTCATATCACATCTGAATGAAATGATCAATGTATTTTCTTTCAATATATTATTAATTATTTCATTTTGTTGATCACTAAAAATTGTTACATTGATATTATTTTTTACTATTTGTATTTCTAATCATGTAAATTTCAAGGTATGTTGTACAAGTCAAAAATATACATAATAATGATAATCTAAAAATGTGACATTGTTTCCCCAACTGGAACTAGCCTAGATCCGTCTTAACTCTAGATCTATCCTCTCGGCACTTGATAAATCTACCCTTCTCGATGCAATTATATAATGTTGGGTTTATAATATATTCTAAATTTAGTTGGGTTTAGTTAAGAGTTTAGTTTCTTCAAATATAAATAAATATCTTAATGGTTCAAGATGTAGAGGCATCTAATAGGAGTGATAGTATGCTCTTCTATTGATCACCAATAGTAATTTGAAGTGGCTTGGCTTTTTCTTGATATAAAATTATAGTTATCAACCGTATGAATAAATTCAAAATGTTTGGCCATTTTATTACGATGAGTTTCCACTTTATTGATCACTAATAGTAATTCCAAGTGGCTTGGATTTCTCTAAATATAACATTATATGTTAATTAACTGTGTGAATAAAATTCAAAAATGCTTGCCCATTTTATTACAATGAGTTTTCACTTTATTGATTACTAATAGTAATTCCAAGTGGCTTGCCTTTCTCTAAATATAATATTATATGTTAATCAACCATGTGAGGAACATTAAAAAATGTTTGGCCATTTTATTACGACGTGACCAAATCCTAATGATGTGATTAATCTGAAAGACATTATTATTTATTAAATATAAACCAATTATTTTTCCTAATATTTAATATAATATAATATTATTTTTCATCATATCTTTTTTTATAATATAAAATGTTTAATTTATAAAATTTTTATTGTTATTTGTTAATGCCTGTGTTTTTTTGGAATAGAGCTTCAAAAACTTTAATTTACTATTAACATTACTTTGGAAGTATTATATTTTCAAATATCTTTTATAATTTTAATTTAATGTCAATAATTTTAGGTGGCGGTAGAGATTTACCTCCACTAATATTCATGAATATCTTTAGTATTTATCAGATAGAGGTTGATATTTATCTCAAATGTAGCATGTCCTTTTTGCTTTTTCCATTTAATTAAAAATATGAATAACCCCAACTTATGAACTTTTATTGCTTATGTGGTTTTATTATGTTTTCCTCTTCACATGTTATGTGTGTGGTGTGTGTGTGTGTGTGTGTGTGTGTGTGTGTGTGTGTGTGTGTGTTTAACTTATAATATATTGATTCTTTTAGATTATAAAAATGATAATTTTAAATAAAATCATCATTTAGTTAGTTTTTATGATTATTTTTTATCATGGCAACGTAAAATGTATCATGAGGTAAGTGTCTCAATGTTTGCTATGATTGATGTCTATTGTGTTTATGAGTGATTTAATTGATATGGATGCACTAGTTCATAGGTTGATGGGAGGGATTTAACCTCTATGGAATATCCACATATTATGTTTAGTAGTAGTGAGCATAGGGGATAGAATATTTTCATAGTAGTCACTATAGAGGGTTGAGATTTATTTCAAAAGTAGTTATGAGACGGTATTGGCCCATGCTATTATAACAAATCCTATATGCAAATGAAAAATCTCAATGGTAAAGTAAAGATGTATCTCCGTGGTGTTTTTTTAAATGTGTATATATGTGTGTGGTGTTTTTTTAAATGTGTATATATGTGTGCGTGTGTGAGAGAGAGAGAGAGAGAGAGAGTGTGTGTGTGTGTGTGAGAGAGAGAGAGAGAGAGAGAGATATAATTTAGTTCATTTTTATGATTGGCATTGTGAGAGTTGACATAAGGAAATTGTTTTGATGCCTATCCATAAAATTACCTCTTTCTAGACAAGCAACTCAACCAATATACCGAAATTTTTTATCGTAGAAAATAAATTCAACTAATATAACATGTATGTGTTAATACCACTATAAAATCCTTTGATTAAAAAATAACTAAACCATCATACTGCAAGAAAACATGTCACAACAAACAAACTCAACTAATATACTCTTATGTATTTTATTAATTTGAACTAAAATTACTTGTTGGAGTAGCATTTTGAGTTACAAAAATAGTTTTTTGGAAGCCCATAAACAACCACGGATAATGGCATGATTTATTTCAGAAATAGGAGATGATGAATGCTTAAATGTCCTCTTACATTGTTGTATGGAGAATATTTGATGACTAGTTTGACCATCCCTTTTGATGCCACAATCTAACAAATGATGCCTCAAACTATTAAGAAAAAAATGGTGCTAGATTGGACAACACAAAATATGGGCTTAAACTTGCCACAAAAAATACAACTCAACTTGCTTGTAATAACTAGTATGACCTCCTCAAGTGATCCCATGATATGGAAATGAGTGAATCAATCATTTTCTTCCACATGAACTCCAAATGGAAAATACAACCTCCAAAAATCCTGCGATATTTGGTTGTACCATGACTTGGAAATCAGATGAAATCTTCAACAATATATATCACTTAAAGATCTAAGTGATATTTCCTTCTGATCAGATAGGGTGCATTTGTTTCACCACTTAAATAAATCCATGCAAGCTCTTCACCCTTAGCACTCCAAAGCCACAAGGGCACTCCAATTAGATATGAGGAAACAATTATGAATGTTCAAAGAGTGAGCTTCAATCTCTATTCTATCTGCAAAATACCATGGATCATTAGAATATTATGGGTCTTGCTTTTATAACTTTTTTTTGGGAGGGGGTGGGGTGATCATTTGACGCAAGAGGCCAATTGAACAGTAACTGAACATCAATTGAACAACAGTCGGTCTCACGTTGACTTCCCATGTTCACTTTCTCTTTAGAAGTCAGGCGCTTCACATTAAGCCGTTGATCTCCCCTCTCTAGATCTAATAGTTGGCAGTGACATCGCAAATCACAATTTTGCTCAGCCAAGGATCATTCACTCCTGAATGATGCGATGCAATATAATCTAATGGTCGACAATCAGTTAGTCATCCAACGGTTGACAGCGATATCGCACAAGGCACTTGCATGATGCAACCTACCTCACGGAGCCTATATGGTTTATAGACTTTGATCTATAGAAATTCGGGTCCAGGTTTAGACTTAAACTCCAATCACCTTAAAACCCAAAATCCATTAGATAACGGAATCCATCAAACTTATGGCTCGCAGCTCTTCAACTAACACACATATTATCAAACAAGCCTAAACCCATAGTTGATTATGACGTAAGCAGTTGAAATTCAGATCAATGGTTAGGATAGAGTAAGAGCCTTCAACCACGATCAAACCTTTCTATGCTTTTCTACCCCCGTCCTCAATACTAATGATCACGCTTAATACTTAAATACTGATATTATCAATTAAGATATGAAAATTAGAGAAAATACCCAAATGTGCTTCAGAACACAAATACATAAAGGTAAATAAGAGTTTTCAATAGAATTGACACATGGTCGCACACTAAATCAATTTCTTTAATAAAATAATAGTTACAGAGTCTCGGCCCTCTTGGCTCGATTACAACAAATTAACAGACCTTTGTTTCAATCTCAGAACCCTCTCTCTCACTCAATTCTCTCCTATCGCTCAATCCTCAAACATCTCAGCTAATCCTTCTTCATTACATTTTCTTCTTTTTATGAATCAAATCCTATTCTAACTAAACAAACAACTCGATCTCTATTTTAATCATTCTAACAATCAAATATCTATTTTCAATCCCCATTACACACCTATGCTAACTTATCCCTTAATCTAAAATAAGATAATTTCCTAACTATTACAATAATGAATTACAGATCATTTTTGAGAGATCCAACCCTCTCGACCAAAACTGACTTTTGACCACTCAGGTCGCTAAAATTCAACTCATTTGGCCACAACATGTGAACAAAAATTCACATTACTGGCAAAGTTTGGATGCTCCTACATCAAACTCCCGGGGAAGAAAAGAATCATCCCTTAGACTTTCAGGGTTTACTCCATACTTCTGCAACTCTTCTGTTGTCAACCAACTAGCATCTTCCACTGGATTTCCTTTCCATTTGACTAGATATTGATAATAAACCTATCCTCTCGTTATTTTGGATACTCTTTTCTCCAAAACAGCTTCCACCTCTTTCTTAACTGTCTTTCACATTTGTTCTTCCCAATTCAAAGTTTGAACTTCATCTTCTGTAGTTTCATCATGTACCTATGTCTCTGTCTCTATGTATGGATACAAATATGCAACATTAAAGATAGTTGATATTCCAATCCCTTCTCGCAATTCAATTTCATAAGCATTAGTTGAAAACTTTCTTACAATTCTACATGGTCCTATCGTTTTCATTTTCAGTTTATTGTAAGTCTTAGCAGGAAATCTTTCTTTTCTCAAATACACCATCACTAAATCTCCCACTTGGAATTCTCTTTCTCTTCTTTTCATATCTACTCTTTGTTTGTATTTGCCACTGCTTTCCTGCAATTTTCCTTTGACATCTTCTTGTAGTCTCTGCATCTACTCTGCAAACTCTTCAAATTTTTCACTTCTTGTCTCCTGTTTACCCAAATTTCTGAGCTCATACACACCTCTTGGATTCATCCCAAAAATAATCTGAAATGGACTCATTCCAGTACTTCGGTTTGGAGTGTCATTATAAGCAAACTTGGCCTAAGCTAGTGCTAAATCCCACTGCTTAGGATTTTGATACACTAAACTTCTCAATGTGTTCCCCAAGCTTTTGTTTACTACTTCGATCTGTCCATCTGTTTGAGGAAGGTATGCTGAACTGAAACTGAGGTTAGCTCCTAGTTTCTTCCAAAGAGTTCTCTAGAAATTCCCTCCAAACTTTATATCTCTATCAAACACAATACTTATAGGCAATATGTGTAATCTTACAATTTCTAAAAAAAATAGATTAGCAATATGTGTTGCATCACTAGTCTTTTTACATGCAATGAAATATGCCATCTTGGAAAATCTATCTACTACAACATAAATGGAATCATTCCCTATTTGAGTTTTAGGTAACCCCAAAACAAAATCCATGCTAACTGCATCCCATGGTCGGTTTGGTATTGGCAATGGTTGGTACAATCTTGTATTTTGGCTTCTCCCTTTAGCATGCTGACATATCTTGCACTTCTCAACAAATCTCTTAACATCAGTCTGCATCTTTGGCCTTTAATAAAAAGCATTTACCTGACCAAAGGTTTTGTTTTGTCCAAAGTGACCAGATAATCCTCCACTATGTTTCTCCTTTATTATTTTTTCCCCCATAGAACATTTGGGAATGCACAACTTGTTGCCTTTAAACAATAAACCTCCTTGGATAAGATAATCTAACCACTGACTTATGTTATGAACTATTGGATTTTGTACTGCTATGTAAATATCTTTGAAATCTGCATCGTCCTTATACATTTCAACCATTTCTTCAAATCCTACAACATCAACTTTTAATTCTTTCACAATGAAATTTTCCCTGCTTAAAGTATCAGTGACTTTTTTCAACTTACCACTTGTGTGCTTTATCACAAAAGTAAAGCTCTGCAAAAACTCTACCCACTTGGCATGTTTCTAGTTCAATTTTAGCTGGTTGTTTATGAACTGTAATGCATGATTGTCAGAATACAGTGTAAACTTCTTTGGCAACAAATAATGTCTCCATATTTTTAAGGCTTGTACAATAGCATAAAATTCTTTATCGTAAGAAGAATACTTCTTCTTCGCTTCATTTAATTTATCACCAAAGTACGCTATTGGTCTTTGTTCCTAACTCAAAACTACTCCAATTGCAACTCCACTAGCATTTGTTTCAACTTGGAATACTTTTCCAAAATCAGGTAAAGCCAAAACTGGTTTCTCTGTGATTTTCCTCTTCAACAACTTAAAATTCTTGTAGGTTGCTTCTGTCCACTTGAACGGTTGATTAGTCTCCTTGATTGTTTCAAGAATTGGTGCACAAATCTAAAAAAACCTCTGATAAATTTCCTATAAAAACTTGCAAGACCATGAAAACTTCTTACCTCAAATACATTCCTTAGAATAGGCTAGTTCCAAATTGCTTGGACTTTCTCTGGATCCATTTTCAGCCCTTCTTTAGAAACTACAAATCCCAAGTAAATTAATTCTTCTTTCATGAAACTAAATTTCTTTAGATTTATCAGTAGTTTCTCTTCTTGCAGAGTTCTTAAAACCAATTTAAGATGCTCCAGATGTTCTTCTTTACTTCTACTAAAAACTAGAATATCATCAAGATAAGCAATAACAAACTTGCCTACATATTCCTTCAAGACTTCATTCGTCAATCTCATGAACGTGCTAGGTGCATTAGTAATTCCAAAAGTCCTCACTAACCACTCATACAACCCATTATTTGCTTTAAATGTAGTCTTCCATTCGTCTCCTTCTCTAATTCTTATTTGATGACATCCACTCTTCAGATCTATTTTAGTAAAATACTTTGACCCACTCAAGCAATCCATCAAATCATCCATGTGTGGCAAAGGAAATCTATACTTGATAGTGATCTTGTTTATGGCTCTGGAATCTGTACACATACGCCATTCACCTCCTTTCTTTGGATTGAGTACTGTTGGCACAGCACATGGACTAAGACTCTCTCTGATTAGTCCCTTATCCATCAGTTCTTGCACTTGTCTTCCAATTTCTGCATTCCCTTGAGGAGTTAATTTGTACGCTGCTTTGTTTAGCAAACTTGCTCCTGGTATTAGATCAATATGATGACTAATACTCCTTATTGGTGGCAATGCATTTGACAACTCATCCACAATAATATCAGCAAATCATTTAACAGAGTTTTGATGTCTTCAAGTAAATCATCTAAGTTTGTGGAAGTTAAAATTACCTTAGGTCTCCCTACAACAGAAAAATGCATTTCTTCACCTTTTCCTACCTCTTACAACAATTCCTTTCCACTCATCAGCATAACACTGTTTCCAGGTTTTCCTTTGTCGCGTCATCCTTCAATGGAAACAATGTATGTTTATTTCCATCCTTCTCCAGAGTATAAGTATTTTTCCTCCCATCATGGATAGCTTTTTGATCAAACTCCCATTGTCTTCCCAGCAATACATGGCATACATCCATTAGAAATACATCACACAATATCACATCCTTATACATACCAATCTGTATCTCTACCTTGCATTGTTCTGTCACAATAATCTAATGTCCTTTCTGCAACCATGAAACTCTGTAAGGAGTAGCGTGTATTGTCTTCACCCATTCCAGCTTGTCCACCATCTATGTAGAAACAAGGTTATCAATACTTCCATTGTCAATTATCACTTTACAAGATTTCCCTTTGGATTTGCATGTAGTTCTGAATAAACTCTTCCTCTGCGTTGGTTCTTCAGACTCTTTCTCTGCCTTAAGCAATGCCCTTTTCAACAACAAGTATTCTCCTACTTCAAGGGATTCTTACTTTTCTATAATTCAAGGTGTTTCTTGCTTTGCCTCAGCCACATTCGTATTCCTCTGACTCATTGCTCTATTATGAGGACAATCCCATGATACATGTCCTCATTCTCCACACGTGTAACACCGAATATCTCTTCCTCAGCCTCTTCCCATGGGCACAAATATTCCTCTATTAAAATCTTCTCTCTGTGGTGGGCTACTACTTGAACTTCTTGCTTCATGTTGATGTGGTTAAACCCTTAGTCTGGTAGTTCCTCTACCTCTTACTGAATTTTCCCTCTATTCCTCTGATTTTGTTTTCTCAACATCTTCTCTTATGCCTTCAAACCTACTGGATAGGCGTCTTTAGTGGTCTTCAAACTCAGCAAGTCGATCTCATCTTGTATGTCGTATCTTAAGCCATTGATATATTTGGCTACCTTCTCCATATTAGCCTCTGCATGTCTTGCTCTAATACTCAATCTATAAAACTCTTATGTGTATTCTTTAATAAGCATTCCCTTTTGCCTTAAATTCTGTAACTATTTGAAAATATTTAATAGATAATATTTTGGCACAAATTTAGCTTTCATTTTACTCACCATTTTATCCCATTGCTCGATCTTGGACTTTTTTTTTTTTGTTCTGGATGTTTGTAGTTCATCCCACCAAATAGTTGCATGACCCTTCAATCTGGTAACTGCAAACTTCACCTTCTTTTTGCCATCAACCTCTTCATAGTCAAAATATTTGTCCAGTGAACTCATCCAATCCATTAACTCTTCTGCATTGAGACTCCCTTCATACACAAGAATTTCTGCCTTTGGTTTCCCACCTAGTTTAACGAACATCTTGATAGATTTAGTAGTTTCTTTTTCCTCCTCTTCTTCTTCCTCAGAATATTCATCTGCAGCACTCTCAATTCCTTCATCAGGTACTCTCCTCTGCGCAGTCTCCATTGTGTCCATCCTTGTACGCAGAATCCAGATCTCCTCTAGTAGAACTGCATTTGCTTCAGATCTTCCTCGACCTATGCCAAATTCTCTCCTTGGTGGCATGCCTACTGCAATCAAACTAAATCTTTGTGCTCTAATACCAAAAATGACATGGGAGGCCAATTGAACAACAATTGAATAGAAATTGAACATCAACTAAACAACAACTGAACAACAACTGAACAAGAATTGAACAACAATTGAACAACAATTGAACAGCAACTGAATACCAATTGAACAGCAACTAAAGAACAATTGAATAGTAGTCGGCCTCTCATTGACTTCCCATGTTGAATTTCCCTTTAGAAGATAGGCGCTTCACTTTAAGTTGTTGATCTCCTCTCTCTAAATCTAACGGTCAGCAGTGACATCGCAAATCGCAATTTCACTCAGCCAAGGTTCATTCACTCCTAAAAGATGCGATGTGATATATTCCAATGGTTGACAATCAGTCAGTCATCCAATGGTTGACAATGATATCACACAGGGCACTTGCATGACAATATCGGCCTCACAGAGCCAACATGGTTTATAGACTTTGATCTATAGAAATTCGGGTCCAGGTTTAGACTTAAACTCTGATCACCTTAAAACCTGAAATCCATTGGATAACAGAATCCATCAATCCTATGGCTCGTGGCTCTTCAACTAACACACAAATTATCAAACAGACCTGACCCTATAGTTGATTATGACGTAAGTAGTTGAAATTCAGATCAATGGTTAGGATAGAGTACAAGCCTTCAACCACGATCAAACCTTTCTACGTTCTTCTATCCTCATCCTTAATACTAATGGCCACGCTTAACACTTAAATACTGAGATTATCAATTAAGATATGAGAAACAGAGAAAATACCTGGATTCGCTTAAGAAGGCAAATACACAGAGGCAAATGAGAGTTTTCAACAGAATTAACACATGGTCGCATACTGAATCAATTTCTTTAATAAAATAATAGTTACAGAGTCTCGACCCTCTTGGCTCGATTATAGAAAATTAACAAACCTATGTTTCAATCTCAAAACCCTCTCTGTCACTCAACTCTCACCTCTCACTCAATCCTCAATCATCTCAGCTAATCCTTCTTCATTACATTTTCTTCATTTTATGAATTAAATCCTATTCTAACTAAACAAACAACTTGATCTCTATTTTAATCATTCTAACAATCAAATCTCTATTTTCAAGCCCCATTACACACCTACTCTAACAACTAATTCCTTAATCTAAAATAAGACAATTTCCTAACTATTACAATAATGAATTACAAATCATTTTCGAGAGATCCAACCCTCTCAACCAAAACTGACTTTCGACCACTCAGGTCAGTGAAATTCAACTCATTTAGCCATAACATGTGAACAAGCCTTCACATTGTTGGCTAAGTCTGGATGCTCCTGCATCATCATTCAGATAGAGACATTAAACTTTTGTGTTTACCAACCATTTAATTTATATGGATATGTGAGTTATAATTATATTTTAAAAAAAATCTAATTATATAAACACTCAAGTTTTAATGATACTCTTCATATTGAAAAAAACATTCTTTATCCTCCATTTTTAACTATGTATTTATTAGGGGTAGAAAGAGCCAAAAGGAAGGGGCGGTGTGATTTTTAACCAGAGAGAACAATATGAACAAACTTACGCATGGGGATTAGGAAATTCTTATAATAACAAAGTGAAAGCTTTTACATTATTTCAAGGACTTAGGCTCATAGGCTTGAAAGGTATAAGCAACTTGATCATCATTGTAGATTGAATGGTCTCCCTTCAATACTTCATTGCAGGATTTTATCCCAAGGATCTCAAACTTAAAAAAGTATTAAGGAGGATTTATCTCTTAATAAAAAAGGTTTATATTCACTCAATGTTCCATGTTCTGATATCCAACAATAAGAAACCTGAAAAACTAGTTAATCAAGGCACAAATATGGCTAAGGGAAATGTAATAGTGAATGAGATTATTGGCCAATCCCCAATTCCATAGTTCAATTCCTCTTATTAAAATGAAACATTGTCCTCCATCATGTTTGGTGAGAACATGAAGTGTGCCCTAGGTGTGCAATGGCATGGTTAAATTGATATATCGTGTTATCCCCTAATGTTTTTCGCTGATGGTATTTTGAGTCAAAGGTCAGTTTAAAAGTGTAATATCACTCTACTATGTAATGTTGTTTTTTTTAGTTATCTATGATGGTAAGAATGGCAGAAAATCCAAGAAGGTACTTCAGATAAACTGTTGTAAATAAGTACTTTCTTTATTAATAAAAAAATATGAATGAAACTTAAGTACTTTGAGGAGACACTATAGATTGGATTGGTTTCCAAATCTAGAAAAAATATCATTGGCAAACAAGATTGGATAAATCCTTCATGATAATGATTCTAGAAAAAATTTAGATACAACTAAGGGATGGGAGAGAAAAATTCCTTATAAGTGCTTAGCGAACAAATATGCCAAGTTGGATGCACTGAGAAAAAGGTGGGATTTTAAGGAAAAATCCTAGGCAAGTGGGCAAGAAAGCCCACAAAAGTGGGATGCCTTTGAAAAGGAAACAATATCATGAAGAAGGGTATAAACTACCCATGGAAGGAATCAATGGGGATTGTTGATTCTCTGGCAAAACAATCTTGGTTCAAGGGGAACTGGAGGACAGTTCGAGATTGGGTGGTCAGTGTCTTGCTCCAGATTTGGTAGTGAACACGACTTTTATTTACTGGTTAGATCTATGAATGATAATGAATTTTGTTATATTACGGGCATCTATGTAGCACAGTATAGTTGATGGATTTGTGTATGTGTACAATAGTATATTCAAAATTAATCGAGAATTGTCTAAATTGTTAGCTGGAAGTTACAAGTTATAAATGTTGTGAGTAGAGAATAACTCATTTTTATTATGATTAAAAAGAATAAAAAAACAACATGACTGCAGATTTGATAGTATCGATCTAATCACTTATGTAAGTTACTTGTGTATGTAATGTTAGATAAAGGGAACCCATTTTTGTTAAACTAGGAATGGAATTTTACATAAGAAGCAAAGTAGTTAGGGGTTATTGAAATTTTGTAGGATACAGAACCTTCAACTAAAGTCTAATGCCATAGATAAATTACGATTTATATAATAAGATATGTGAGTATTTGTTGAATATTGAAGGTGGTAAATACATCTAAGCATCTACACTAAATGGAAATTAGGAATTACAAAAACAGAATAGAGCTAATGTGTGTGTGTGTGTGTGTGTGTGTGTGTGTGTGTGTGTGTGTGTGTGTGTGTGCGTGTGTGTGTGTGTGTGTGTGCGTGTGTGTGTATAAGTTTGGCACTATCAAAAGATTTCGATGTGAAATTTGAAGGGATAAACTAGGAATAAGTGAAGTATCGTAATTCTGGAATTAAAAAGAACAGAAGTATATTTGAAAAATTTACACATACAATATCCCTACACTGAGATCAGTAGATGAATGCTTCACAAATTATTTAAGAGAGAGATAAAACTGGAACTGAGTTTTTTCGTCGCATACATAGAAGATTTAAATAAAACCATCTAGTAACTAAAATAGAGGAGCAAACGATACATTTCGACTTGGTAATAAAAAAAATGCAATCACACCATAAGCATTGTATTAGTAAGAGATTTCATTGAAATTTATAAAATAGATATAAACCATAGGCTTGGCTCAAATACTTCGAGACTTTACATGTATTAAGCAACATAAATTGTAAATTGTACATATAACAATCAACATGAATTGAAGTAGTATTCATAATCGAAAATGTATATTCAACGTTCTATTACCATAAAACCAAGTGCCATAGGTATAAATAACCTCAGACAACCATGGAATTTTGTAAATACCCCTTGAACTAATAGAGGTTATACATAGTGTTCATATACATTTAAACAATATTCGTCGAATCAAAAGAGTAGAAATCAACCCAATGACTCTTAGATAAAATATTTACACAGTAAATAGTGGTACACTATAATTGTCATGGTCATACCCATCTAATGATAAATCAGTCCAACCCCAACATCTTCATAGAAAATAAAAGTAAACTAGAAACTCAAGAAACTGTGAAATCATGCCCTGAGTAGCTAGAGCAGAGATCTAAGAAGAAAATAGAATAACACCCCGTGTCTGCTGAAATAACTAAACCCGGAATTAGGAAATCGTCTGAGATGAAGAATATAGAATTGTTTCTCTTAGAATAGAAGTCGGAAGTTAAAACAAGCTCAAACTAGAAGATTAACCAATGCAGCCATGGAAATATAGACATGAATGAATGAGGGTCGTGAGTAGGGAAGAAACCTTCTAACATTTCACCAAAAGGTAAGATAATTAAGGACATGAAAAGAGAAACCCTTACAATAGAGGTTACCTTAATTGCAGGAAGTTTGGAGAAAAGACCATAATAGAAACCCATGAATTCACTATAAGAAAAAAGGGGAAGCACACTCTAAGAATATTGTGGGAACTTGAACAGAGAAGAGAGGTTAATTGTTTCTACACATGCACTAGGATGCTTCCCATTTAGCTCAGATTTCCTAAATTGAGCTGGGCTGGAGAGTGGAAAATTGTTACTTGAAGCACGACTTAACTAAGAGAACAAAAGAAGAAAAGACTGAGTGGATCCGTCTCACGATTCTCCACTTCCGAATTTTCCAATACTTCCCGCTAAGCGCTCTCCGTCGTCCATCTATTCCATCCGACGGCCAACCTTGCTCCTCTAACCAGATCTTCCACCCGCTATGCAGTATGCCACCTTTGATTGTTCTGTGCTTCCGAAGGACGAAGGCGATCATCTACTAGAACTCGGCACATTTTATCTTCAACAACTGCGTTCAAGACACAATATGGCCAGGAAGAAAAAGGACATGCCTCGAGCAGATCAATGCATTTAACAGTTATGGAACTTCTTCCATACGACACTCCACCTACTCGAGAAGGACAACAGAGCATCCGAGAAAATCAAATTCACTCATTAAAGCAAGCATATTTCACCAATAACTTCATCAAGCAGTTAAAGCAGTTGGTGATCAATTATGACCCCTCCATGCCTAGAATAGCAGAATAGTTTTGTAATGAAACTCTATATATACCTAGAAACCAGATGTAAGCAGGGTTGATGGTTTTTGTTTTGATGTAACATTCAACTTCTGGAGACTGTAACTGCTTTGATACTTGCAGCATCTTGTCTTCATTTTCAGCTAATACAAGCTTCTTTTGTTGTTAATTGCTCACTTTTCACTTCTATTATGTTCTAGGTTGTGCCTGTTATGTAGTTTCATGAAATCTTGATGTTTAGCATTAGAGTAGCTGTCATCCTACCTCTATGTTAAAGTCTCGTATGTATCAGTGAATGCGTTATTCAGGCTTATGTTTACCTAATGGCAGAGAGTTGTCATCCTATCTGTGCATTAGGAAATAGATTTGCAAACCTCTGTGTTGGTTGCAGCCGGCCATCACATGGTCTTGTGCATCTGTTGGTGTGGTCAGTATTCTCCATATTCACCCAATCCCTAAACTATGAATAATTGGTGGTCTAAAGCCTTGTAGTCTAGGGGTGTTCACGCATGTCTGGAGTCAAGCAAAGCAGGAGTTGTTATCTAGCTTGAACAAGCATCATTCCTTCCATTCATCCATTTCCAACATTATGTTGAGTTTGTAATGTTCCCAAGCATCTCCGAGATACAACCTAGGAGAATTTCTTGGGGTGATAACAAATACAACATTGAGTCAATATAAAACAGGCAGTGAACCAAAAATATCCTCTTTTTCACAACAATAAGAGTTAAGAATGGCATACTTGGAAAAGTAGAGAAACACAGTCGTAATCTAGGTGGGTAAACCAACATTCAAGGACCTGTGTCGATGTCCGCGGTGGCTTATGTGTTCCATGGATGAGATTCCAACGACTTAGCAATTAAAAAGAAACTAAACCCATGAAGGGAAAAATAAATAATACAGTAGCAGCAAAGGGAAATAGTAAGTCATAATGTAGCCTGGGAGAAAAATACTCCACCTTAGAAACACAAACACACCATGACAAAGCTGGTCTCTAGAGCTATGTTCTACTCTTGTAGAAGAAGGAAATACCTCGTCAGCATTTTGGGAAGAACCTCAAAAAACACGCGAAAAGGGTTAAGGAAGAAAATGGGTTCATAGAAATAAAACCACCCGAACACTAAAACCATAACTAAAAATATATATACCCAGAGAAGTGTCATGGGCATAGCTTAACATGGAATTTATGCTAACACAGAGGGCCAAGTCCTAAAAAGGAGCCGAATAAGACACATTTTTGTCGTCAGCTGGAAGAGTCAACAACAAAAATGAGTGCAATGATCAAGTAGATAAGGTTATAGATGATTTAGGGTTAGAAAATCTAATATGAACTATTGATACCGAAATTCTCATCCCAATCATCCACAAGTTATTGCCATCAACACCAACGTTGCCACTATGGTCACGTGATCTAGATGTGACAAATACCAACATGGATATGGATAAGTGGGTAGCTATAATCCTCAGGAAGAATGGCCGAGGGCATATCGGGGTCACATTAAGGGGTTGATGCTATAGGGTGGTACTAGAGATGCAACAAATTTCATTTCTTATTTAATACATATGGAATAGGGTGTATGCATCGCGCTCCATAATAACCATGCCCCCAAGGGAAGTATCATTTTCCCCTAATCCTTAGGATGTATAGATGCTAGTAAGGAGGATGAAGATATTTCCCTCACCCATAGACTAATAGTGAGGTTATCCACCTGTACTGACAAGGAAATACATTACCCAAGATGTTAGTAACCTCATAGGCTCAGAATTACAACCCTTGATCTGGAGTGGCACATTTTAAATAAAAAGGAAAACCTGAGGGAAATTATGGTAAAGAATTACGGTGTTAGATTCCACTATATGATTAAATACATAATTCAAGAATGAAAACGGTACCTTGAGAAAAAAAATAGAAGGGACTAAGGTATGTTACAAAAAGGGTGCATTCATGAGGATGCAATGTCGCCTCATGTTTGTGTGGGCTACAAGTGCCCTTGCTCAAGGGGGAATCCATTGGCATGCACCCATTACAACTATTCAGACATGGAACGACATGATTCTAATGTGTGTTCCTACGTTGATGATGGAAGAAGGTATTTGAGGTGGATTGCTTGCAATGAATCAAGGTATGTGGAATTATTCAGACTTGGAATTGCTACTAATGAAATGTGCCATCTAAGGCACAAGACATCCCCGTAAAAGCACATTGTTAGGTCCTTTGGGAGAGGTTTGATTTTCCCATGTTTCTAAAAATTTATGGTTAATTTCAGTTGGGTTTGCTTTGTGGGAACACTTGGCACTATTTGTAACAGCTTTTGGGTGGATCAAATTCTTTGGTCTCTAAGGACTCTCTAGGGGGTTTGAACCTGTTTAAGAGGACTATTAGGTGTCTATCTAATCATAATTTTTGGCATGATGACATTGAGTGGTATATCTTTGGCTTATCAGTTTTGTTCATGTAGGTATTCATAGTCACAATTTTTTTCTCTCCCTTTGCTTGATATTTTGTTTCTATATTGAAAATCAAGGTTGGTCTTCTATGAAGAAGACAAGGAGTGGATTTTTTCAAGAAAACAAGTTCTGAGAGGTAGAGTGTAACTCAACTTAGGATTACACTCTAAAAATCTTGTTTATAATATACACAAGGAAAAATATGGAAATAGAGCTACAAGATTTTCATAATGAACTCATGAAGATGAAAATAAACTACAATCAGATGGTGGCCACCTCTAGTATCTCCTGGGAATATATTACTAAGTTGAATTCTAAAATTAACCAATTGGAGGATTAAAATTCTAACCTACAAACTCAAATCGATGACTTGAACGAGAAGATGAATTTAGATCATCTCTTCGCTTTTGATAACTCCTTATGTGTCAACTCTAAGTATATACTAGATTTGAATTTTGTTGATCATGTTGAAAAAGCTTATCCTCTACCAAAAAAGGATAAAAATTAACTTTGCTTTGATAAATAGATTGTAAATTTTATTGGATATTAGGAGTTTATGGAAGAATATATAAATGCAACAATGTATACATTACAATATTTTTAAATAAACATAATCTAGGTAAATATAGGATGGTAGAAAAAGTCATATTTTATTTTATTGTCCAAATTTTGTATCACATGTTTCCATATTTGTATCTTTCATGAAATAGTTTGATTCCAATAAAATGTTTTAATACAATACAAATTCACTTTTTCAATTAAAAATTAATTAAATATTTATTAATTTCTAAAACAAATCTAATTATATATTTATTATACTTACATTTTTTTCAAACAAAATTCTTATTAATAATGCTAAAACAAACCATCCCATTTCGAAATATATTTATTTTTTTTAAATATAAATTAGATTTTTATAAAAATAATTTATTTAATTTATTATTAAATAATATAATTTCAAATTCTTTTTCGTATGTAAAATTTAAATTTATATGAGAATGATTAAGCATCAATCTTTTAATCAATAACACAAATTCACAATATTTATGACCATCTAAGGCTTCATGTTTGCCCTACATGAAGTGGGATGGTTTCGACCTTTCCTTATTCATTAATAAGTTGAATATGTTTAAACTTGTTAGGAGAAAATTGAGAAATATATCACAGAAACTTATTTTAGACTTCGAAATTTTTGAAAGATGATAAGTAAATATGATCTTCAATGAAGATGCAAACACAATTGAAAGTGAATCCCGGAAAATCTATCAAAAGACACTTCAAAGAAATATGCCATTGATGGGAGGGAGGACGAAAAAGGGCCTCCCATATTAGAGAGAATGGTGAGAGAGTCATAATTTGGAAAGAGGTAAGGTCACATTTCGAAAAATAGTGTGTTTTAGATGAGATAGGCAGAGTTTGTTTGCTATAATGGATAAGGTGTCCTAAACTTGATATAAGTATTTAAATATCATAATATTTTT
>APFE031647254.1:85919-153729 GCA_000404065.3 Pinus taeda | reverse complement strand
TGAGATTATTTATCCAGAGTATTTACCATAAGATTTTCAATATTAAATATATATTTATAATTTTGTTACACATATATATTGTTAGAATATATTTGAAAATGAAAGAGATAGATAGATAAGTCAATAATATATTTCATTATAATGATATACATATAAATACAATTTTTGACTTTTAGATTCATTTTTTAAGAGTTTTTTTTTTACTTCTCACACCTATTTATATTCTTTTGAGCTTCTTCATATTTCTTCTCAAGTGAATATGAAAAATTACCATAACCCTTCCAAGATTAGGTTTCCAACATTCTCATACCTAACCTAGATTAGGGTATGTCAGTTCAAGAAGAGAGATAAAATCTTGAAGTGAATAGTAGTAAATGTTTGAATGTGTTATGTGAATTTGGTGGTTTAAAGAAGACCACAAATCAAATGGGTAGCAGAAGTCAAAGTCTTCTACTAAAAATTATGAATCTAGCTAGAAGTTGATGTCTTCTACAAAATGAAAGTGCCATTGGATGGTAATTTAACTAACCACAAAATCATGTCTCACAAAATATATAAGTGGTCTACTAAATGGTAGTTTAAGGGAAACCATAAACATGTGGTGGTTTTGGTATGACCACAAACCATATTGTACTCATTGAACATCATCTCTCTTTGGCTATAGTTCTACCTCTAGCTATGGTCAACTCTAACTCTAAGCTTTGGTTATTGGATTTGATTGTAGACGTGGCTCAGGGGAATTTCATAGGACTTTGAAAATTGAAGTTGACTCTGAATTTCCCCATTTTCAGATACAAGGTGAGAAGATAAAAATTTCTCTACTACAAGATGTTTCAATACTCAAGAATGGATCATAAAATATGACCAATGTATCTTTCTGGTTGTTGATGATCGTAGCCAAGATATGATCCACCCAAGGTGCCAAGATAGGATCCACCCAAGGTGAATGTCTGCTCCTGTAGGGTTCTTATGGCTGGAGCATCTGTCTTAAGATAATTATGTTTTCGATAATTCTCACAATGATGAAGATAAAAACATTTATAATTCAAATGGCCAACTTGATGACAGTGTGACAATTGGGAATCTAATGTGCAAGTGGTGCACGTAAATATGAACTTTGACAATTGGGAATCTAATGTGGAAGTGGTGCACGTAAAGATGAACCTTCTTTAAGAAACCCAACTCTCTAGAATTTTGATCAAGTATTTCTTGATCCTTTGAAAATTTTAAGTCAACATTTCAAGCGAGCAAGTGTGGCTCATCCTCATGATAGAGATACAAAATTTGATCAGAGAGAATAGATGAGAGATTCCAAGTCAGAAATGGAGAAGAGTAATTAGGTTAATTGAACGTTAGGAGCTAAAAAATGAGACAATTGAAAAAATTAAAACCTTCACAATAATTAACGAAAGAAAGTCAAAAAAACATTAATAATATTTTAAATGTTAATAACACTAAGGAGGAAAAATAAATAAATAAATATTAAATAATAAGAAGACTAAGAACAATATTTTTAATAGTCTTCTTAGTATTTAATAATTATTTATTTATTTTTCTTCCTTAGTCTTATTAACATTTAAAATCTTTTTAATGATTTTTTTACTCCCTTCATTAATTATTGTGAATGTTTTAACCTTGTTTATCCTTTTTGCAATTGTCTTATATTTGAACTCTTGATGTTCAATTAACATAATGTCTCGTCTCCATTCTTGACCCCTCATCTCTCACATATTTATCTCTAGAGGCTTGATCAGATTTCATAGCTATGTCTTGAGGATGATCCACACTTGCTAGCTCCAAGTGTAGACTTCAAATTTTCAATGTGATAGATTTGGAAATACCTCATCAAAATTGCTCTACTCACATAAGCCTTAACTTTGAAACTCTAGAATTTGATTGGTTTGGAGTTGTCTAGAATGTGAAAGATCACTTCTTTTTCTTATCAAAGACATGTTCTCCACTTGTTATTTATGATTCCATTCCATGGTTTCCCACATAAGCCTTAACTTTGAAACTCTAGAATTTGATTGGTTTGGAACAGTGTGGAATGTGAAAGATCACTTCCTTTTCAAATCGAAGACATGTTCTTCACTTGCTATTTCTGAGTCCAACGATGGGCTTGGGAAGTGGAAGTGGAACTTCTTCATCTTCATTCAAATATGCTTATGAAATGACATCATTGATATAATGGTGTGCTGCCACCTACGAGGACTATTTCTCAAAATTAGAAAGAGAATACTTATGAACAAGGAATAATTCACAAAGATGACTCTTTTATTGTAATTCATCTCATTGTTAAGTCGAATCAAGCTAGAAAAATTCAATTTTGTCTTGTAATTTTTGTAAACAAGTTTAAAAATCAATAAAAATAATTTTGTTAATTTTCATTGTATCTTCAATAATATAATATTCATTAATGCTAATACTTCATCTATTCACACTATTTTTCAACAATTCAAGCTCAAGAAATAAATAGTATCAACTTCTACCTAAAATGCACTTATTTACCATACCAAAAAAACAAAACTAAGTAAACTATTTATAAATCACAATTATTCAAAATGTCTGAAGTTGAATTGATACCAAGATTGAATTTAATTGCAAAATATTTATACAATACAATTTACAGCATACAAATTTTACGAATGGTTAGCTACATGTTTTTAAAAATGCAAATACCCTTAAATGGAGTATCCAAGCAACAAAAGTAATAAAACTAACCCTTCGAAATATAGAGAATTCTTGGCTGAATGAAAATAGTCATACAAATGGAGTAATAAAACGCCATATACCTATGTCCGGCTCTTGTCTTAGAAAGCGATGGTATTATCAATCGAACTAATATACAGTGTACAGATTCCAGAAATTCTCCCTTCAAAGACTAAACATACATTATCATTTTTAAAAGAGGCACAGTCTACAACACATTCGGCACTGGTTAAATATTTCATTCATCATTTTCTTCGAATCTACGTGCAATGCTTTGCTCAAAGAAATGTTTCATGTTTTAAAACTCGCAACTTGTGTGGGATAGCTATGTGTGGAAGTCATGTTGTAAAAATTGAAGCGAATATTGTGAAGGTCGGGATTTAAACCTTCGTAGATTCATAGTCGCATATTCCTCTCCTCGATTCTGTGGATACTCATTCATCTCTCATTGTTGCCCCAATCTTTGTTGCTGGTCTTTCAACGAGGATTAATCATGGTGAGATATCCTTGGGTTTCCTTATCCATGAGAAATTTGATTTTATTGCAAACCATATATTTTTATGCTTAAATATTTTAAAAGAAAGCTTTTCTCCAGACCCGGTCAACCATAGCAAAACCAGTCAACCAATACTTCGTATTACCCACCCTCTCTGTCACGGGTAGTCACCTCTCGCATCGATCGTGGAAAAATTAGAAATCGAGGCCAGCGGCGGATATCGATGAGCACGAGCGCGTGCTGTGGGTACATTAATTTAGGTTGATCGCGTCATCCCACGTACTCATCGTTATGACACAATAATCACGCGTCGTACGCACTTCAATTGCATGTTGCAAATCTGCCGAATGTTCACTCGTATGAAGTAAATTAACACCTTAAATCACGGGATGTCGGAGCTGAGTGAGATGCATATGACGCAAAAGCTCCGTTTATTTTGGGGTTGCATGTGAGGCACACCATACTATAACCATGCTTACTGCAAGTTTATAATCATGTGTTTCAAGGATGTTCTGAAGCAGTCGAATTTGTGTTTTTAATTAATATATCTTTTTAAATATAATTTTTGGTATTTAAAATATAGATAATATAATCTTTGAGTATTTAAAATATAAATATAGCAGTTTAAACTTATTTTAGCACGGGATCTATCAAGCAATGAGAGGGATCAAATCTTTTGAGCTGCAAACCTATTTTTTGAGTGTAAAACATGAGGAAAGGTTTACCTGGAGAGATTTGATCTCCCTGGAGGCTTGATAGATCCGATGTTAAGATGGATCTAGGTTGAAGGGATCAAATCTCTAAAGGTGCAAACTATTTTTTGAGTACAAAACTTCAGGAAATGTTTGCACCTAGAGAGATTTGATCCCTCTCAGCACTTGATAGATCCAGCGTTAAGATGGATCTAGGTTGGTTTCAGTGGTGTGCAGTCATACAAGATTTGCTGATCATCTAATTATTTTTTATCATTTCAAATATGTATAAGATTAATTTTGTCAATTTAATTTACTTAGTTACCCTAGTTTGTTGTTGAATATCTTATTATTTTGATCATTTTAAAGATGCTAAATATCTCTAGGATTAAATTGATCAATTTAATTTAAAATTTACTTACTTACGTCACTTTGTTGAGATGAGAGAGATTAAGGAATTTAGACTTCTGTGATCCATAACATTGTTTAGAGAATTTTCCGCTAAATCACATAAATAATCATTTGTCGACGTGTTTCGAACCAACCAGTGTGGTTCATCATCAAGACAAATTGAAGAACCGATCAAGCTTAGCTAGTTAAATAGTTTGGGCAGAGACTCCAACGGCTAGATTGAAAACGGCTAAATTTGACCTTATGACCCCAGTCAAATAATTAATATTCTGCTACATTTTTAATTATTATTATTCCTAGAAATTAGTTAAATTAGGTAAAATTATAAAAGTAAAGAACACCTATAGGTTAGTCAATCAATTATATATTTAACTCAATATAATTTTTATTAATAAATATAATATAAATATATATATATATATATATATATATATATAACGTTCCCCTACTGGGTTGTCAAAATAAAATAATAATGTTGGCTTATTTAATAATTAATTTTCTATTCATCCTTTCAACCCTAATGGTTCGTTTGAAAGTAGATTAATAAAAACAATTTAATAATTTATTTTTAACTATTATTATTCCAATTATCATATTTAAGTATAAAATTACCCATGTGATATATTAATACATATAAAGGCTCAAAATTTAATTATCGAATATAAATAGTATTAGGTAATTTAGATAAAAAAGGGATTAAATTAAACTAATTCCATATGCTATTAGGTTGTTAAGTTTAAAAATATATTCAACCTATTAAAATAACCTATTTTTTAAAAACTAAATATATATTAGAAAATTATAATGGTTTATTATCCACTCTATATTTGTATAAATAGTCATAATATCAGGTTCATCAGGATGACTTAAGATAATTTTATTTAGACTATATATTCATAATGATTTTAATTAATTGTTTTATATATATATATATATATTATATATATATATATATATATATCACGTTATAATAGTATGTTATTAGATAATAATATTGGTATATATTTATATATTTAATAATTATTTTTAATTATCAATTCAATTCTAAAGGTTTAAATATATATATCTATATATAATTGAAATCATGAAAACACAACTAATTTATTAAATTATTTCTTGAATATTATTATTCCAATTATAATATTTAAGTTTAAAAGTAACCCAATAACAGTTAAAAATATAATTGTAATAAGGTCAATACATTTAATGGTTCGAAATTATTTATTAATAGCTAATACAACGAATAAAAATAGGAAATTAAGATAATAGAAGGGATTAAATAATACTAATTCCAATATACTATTAGGATGCCAAGAAGAATATATAAATTATGTTTAAAAGCTAAAAATATATTAAAACTTTTTAATAAACCAAGGGAAAAAGGACCAACCACAGAAACAACCTCTAAGGGGAGGGAAAAAACCCTAAGACCTTATAACAGAGGGACTGAGGAGGTTAGGAAGACAGGGCTAGGACCCAGCAACTGCTAATCTTCCAGCCATCATCCCTATTAAGATTATTCGGCCTTTTCTCGATCTCCAGGGCCTCTCTAAACTTGCGATGGTGAAACTGTGCAACTTTGGCAATGACTTGAGCCTCTTCAATACATACATGATGCAAGGTCTTCTCGGCGTGTTCAGCCAGGGCTGAGGACTTGGTCCTACCATGCCTTAAGTCAGCCGAATGCTCGCTAATCCTTTGATTTATAATTTTACCTAATTTAACTAATTTCTAGGAATAATAATAATTAAAAATGTAGCAGAATATTAATTATTTGACTGAGGTCATAAGGTCAAATTTAGCCGTTCTCAATCTAGCCGTTGGAGTCTCTGCCCAAACTATTTAACTAGCTAAGCTTGATCGGTTCTTCAACTTGTCATGACGATGAACCACACTGGTTGGTTCGAAACGCGTCGACAAATGATTATTTATGTGATTTAGCCGAAAATTCTCTAAACAATGAGAGAGATTGTTAGTAACTTAATGATGAAATACAAATTTTGAGTGCAAAGTGTCAATCTAACAATTTTGATGCATAGAAAATGTGAATACTAATCTGAAACTATTTTCTTCTATTGTTCCTATTGTCACACCTATTAGTTTTTCCATTTTCTCATATCGATCATATGAAAACAGGAGTTGGAATCATAGACCATTCAAATATTTAACTCGAGCTACTGTAGTAAACATCATACCTTGTCTCTATTGCTCTCCAATATTAATAGTAGTTTTCTCAAAATTTAATCATTGTGAGTGTTAAACCCCAAATAATTTTCAATGGTAGTTATTTTCTATTACCTCGTTCGAATGCAATGTAATTAACAATGTTGAATGATGGAAAATGGAATTAATAAGAATGTACCAACTATAAACACTTTATTGTTTGAAGAAGCAAATATTTTATTTAGGATGAAAATTCAAGTATTGTACTTATGGTTGAATAATATTTATGTCCTTACACTGAGAGAGAATGTGTATGTTTTGGGGGTGAGAAGGAGAGACAAGGGAGATAGAGATATAGATGGGGGCAGAGGGAAGAAGAGAGAGGCAAAGACAAGTAGGGAAGACTCTACTCTAAAAAATATAATTATTTAAACACTTAACTTTTAATGATACTCTTCATATTAAGAAAACATTATTCATTCTCCATTCTTAACTATGTATTTATTAAGGGTAGCAAGGGTCTCACGCGGGGAGTGGAGGGTGTGGTTTTTAACTCCATAGAACAATATGAACATACTTTTGGAGATTATGACATGCTTCTAATAACCAAGTGAAGGCTTTTGCATGATCTCGAGGACTTAATCTCGCAGTCTTGAAAGGCATAGGCAACTTGATCATCATGGGAGATTACATGATTACCCTTCAATACTTCATTGCGTGATTTTATCCCATGCGTCTCAAACTTAAAGCAGTATTCAGGAGTATCTATCTCCTAATGAAAAAGATTTCTATTCATTCATTATTCCATGTTTTGAGATCCAACCATAAGAAACCTCACAAACTAGTGAATCAAGGCACAAATATGGCTAAGGGGAATGTAATAGTGAATGAGATTATTGGCCAATCCCCAATTTCATAGTTTAATTCCTCTTGTTAATTTGAAATGTTGTCCTCCATAAAGTTGCTAAGAAGATGAAATGTGCCTTAGGCATGCAATAGCATGGTTTAATTGAATCTATCATGCTCCCTAATGTTTTTCACACATGGCATCTTGATTCAAAGGTCAGTTCAAAAGGTTGCATTCATGAGGATACAATGTCCCCTCATGTCTATGTAGGCTACTAGTGCCCTCGCTCAAGGGGGAATCCATTGCCATGCTCTCATATGAATTATTTAAGCATGGAATGACATGATTCTATTGTTTGTTCCTACGTTGATGATGGCATAAGGTATTCGAGGTGGATTGCTTACAATCAATTGAGGTATGTTGAATTATTATGACTTGGAATCACTACTAGTATGCTTATTTAATAATGAAATGTGTCATCTGAGGCACAAGACATCCCCATTAAAATACATTGTTAGGTCCTTTGGGAGAGGTCTACTTTCCCCCAGTTTCTAAAATTTTATGGTAAATTTGGGTTGGGTTTTCTCTGTGGGAACAATTGGCATTGTTTGTGCTTGTTTTTGGGTGGATCAAATAATTTTGTCTCTAAGGACCGTCTAGGGGGTTTGAACTGTTTGAGAGGATTGTTAGGTGTTGGTCTAATGGGAATTTTCAGCATGGCGGCATTCAGTGGGATATCTTTGGCTTATCTGTTTTGTTCAAAAAGGTATTCATAGTCACATTTCTTTTGTTCTTTTTCTTAGTATTTTGTTTTTTTTTGGAAATCAAGGTTGGTCTTCTGTGAAGAAAACAAAGAGTGGATTTTTTCAAGCAAACAACTTTTGGGAGGTAGAGTGTATTTCAACTTGGAGTTACACTCTTAATATCATGTTGAATGTTTATAGTGTCCCAAGAAATGATAACAAATAACTTTGTTTTGGTAAATTAACTCTAAATTTTATTGGATATTGGGAGTTTAATGTATAGGTTAGAATATTTTTTAGTAGGCACAATCTAGGTAAAAGTAGGATGGTAGAGGAAGTCTTATTTTGTCCTACTGTCCAAATTTAATATCAGATTGTCATATTTGTATATCAAGTGAAATAGCTTAACCCCCACAAAGTATTTTAATATAATAGAAATTCATTGTTAGTGCGTATTTATTAATTTCTAAAAAAACAAATATTATTTATTTATTAGTCTTTCAATTTCTTTTTCTTAATTTTTTTCCTTTTACAAATTTCTAATTAATAATCATTAAAACAAAAACATCACCAAATGACTTAGGCATATTCATTCTCCTTACCATTTTTACAATATAATTATTTTCTTCTTTAAAAAAATATTATTATTTTTTTTTTTTTATTAGGAAAAAATTATTTTATTAAAAAATTAAATTTAGTATTTACAATGTATTTATTTTCTTCTAACAAAAAAATTAAATTTGATTAGAAATTAAATTATTTAACTTATTATTAAATAATATAATTTGAAATTATCTTTTATATGTAAAATTTAAATTAGAATGATTAACCATCAAACATTTAATCAATCTAAAGCTTCATGTTTGTCTTTGTCCTTATTGTTTCGACCTTCCAAATAAATAACTAAACACTAGCTTTATAAATAAATTCCACAGTTCTATGAAAAGGAAAAAACAACTTTATAAAATTTGCTAATAATTTAAACTCAATTAGGAAAGCAATCATGCTTACTTATATATTTTCTTTTGCCATATATTTCTCCTTGTCTTTTTCCTTCTACCTGATTTAGTTGCCTCTCATAATTAAGATGTCAACATCTTGCGTTTCCCTCATCATTGAATCATTGTCCTTCTTAAGATGCTGATTACGATGACGCCGATTTTCTAATGAATTATATTTCAGCCATTGAATCTGAAACCACTTTTCTGAAGCCCTGTTGCTGTTATCATCATCAACTTGTTTCAAGTTTCTATTTTTGTCTGAATTTTTCAGAAAGGGAGTCGTTGTATTAGATATGGATGTACACCATTAGGTTTATTAGATAATGAAAATGCAGAAGTGTCTTTCTTAATCACAATGGTGCCTGTGGAGACCCACCAGTAATATACCAGGGACATTATTTTCAACCTAAATTTATTCTCTCCAAATCAGAGAGGAGATAGTAAAGCTCCTCTTGAATCTCTGTAACCTGCCACACAGAAGGAGATTGTTTAAAATTTCCCATATTCTACTTTCCATAGCAGGAATGTGTATTGACATGGAGTGATTCTTTTTCAAGGAAAATACATCTTATATTACATTATATCAAAGAGAATATATCCTGCAATCTACGTCAGTCCCTGGAACTACAATATACATCATCAGGTCAACCATTAGATAAACAAATTGCCCTTCCCTTTATAACCATGGGAAGAAAGCACATTCCCTTGGGCACCAACACTAATGGCTTTCTATATGCATTATTTTAAAATGGTCTGCAAGCTTCATTCTAGTTGAAGCAAAAAAAATTAGAGGGATATAGTTCCAGGTCATTTAGGTTTTAGATTGATTCAGAGACCTTCAAAACCTCTACAGGCATGAAGGAATTATATTACTGAAATTTCTACCCATGGAACTATAGTAGGGTAGAACTATGGTAGGCAGCCTTAGTAGAGTTACTGCCTGGAATTTTATCAAAAATGGACAGTTTTGGATAACTTTTATCTGACACCTTTACAATAACTGAAATTGTTGAAGTTTTCCATTACACCAAAACTTGCGGGCATTGGTAAAGTTTCAAACCATTCTCATTACCTTTATGAGTGGTCCAGGGTGGATCCCAGAATGGCAGTTAATGCACTTGGATTGATTCTCAATAAAGTAAGTGGGAAAATCCAACCGAAATCTGAATTCCGTCCTCTGATTTGAATATTTGAATATTTTCCTGTAAAAGAAACTTAAATGAAAGCATCAAGGTTATATCAGAAGATCATTGAAATACATCATCTTGAAAGTGCTTTTCTGCAAACATGTTGGTTTAGCTATTTCTTTTGTGAGATGGTGGATATCTCTATGAAAGGTGGTGATGCAACGCAGACTCCTAATGTTGAAATTACATCTCTGACTCTTGCTATACACGCCCAATACAAACAACTTATTTACTAAGAATTCCCTCATATTACAAAGAATAACATGCCATACTTTGGTCTCATATGATTCAACCCCTGAAATTAGTATATCATCTATCCTTGGCCGAAACCCAAACTGCAAAACTTTTAGCACTTACAGGCGCATTTGCAAGCATACTTCATCTTATGTGGGGCATGTACTAATTATTGTTTATTTTCTCCCTGTCGCTCTCTTTTAGATAGTCGAGGGTGAATGGGCTTTTGTTAGTGTGAGAACTTCCATATGAGGTTGTCAACTTGGGATTCCACTGTGGATCCGACTGTAAGGCTCATATGAGGTTGTCAACTCGGGATTCCACTGTGGATCCGACTGTAAGGCTCAGATCCGTGGGCATTTTTGTTGTGTGACTATGGCCGGCCACAATAGGCACCGATGAAAGGGTCGATCTGCATCCAGAGGTCATTCTCCTACTCAATTTGATGGATAGGTGATTGCAAGATGCAAGTATGTGCTGCTTGATTGGCACGATTTGGAAGGATCCATAAAATTGTCAGGTCTCTTACCGAAAAATTCACTGCAAATTGACGTTCCACAACTTGGTAATGGAAAAAAATGGCTGCCACTGCCTCATTTCGATCATTCGGGATCAGTCGTGATTTCTTCGTATCGACAACCAGAGATTCAAATTATTGATGCTCAGCTGGGCTCTATTAGAATTGATGGAAAGCTATTGATCGAAAATGATGAGGTGCATGCTTCGAATCAACCCGTTTCATCCATCCTAGCCTCTGTAAAGTCAAGATCGGACCTGGGTTAAGGGGATTTCAATGTTTTTTAGCCAGTAACAATGAGTACGTAGAGAGACGTCAATATCTAAAAACCCCAGGTATACACCATTTACAACGATGTGAGCCGGAAGCATAATTTCTAATATAGATAATAATAAGATAGACTCCTCTAAATACCTAAATACATTCATACGCTTATATCATATTTCTTCAATAATATTTAAATACATTTATAAGCTTATATCATATGTATTTAATAATAGTTATATATTTTATATACCTATCCACACATTGCCTATGTGGCTTATTTATTACTAGGTTGATCCTATTACATATACTTTTACATATTACATGTTTATTTAATCTCATATATCCCTCATTTAGGATCATGCCATATACATTTAACCCAATACATGTCCCCCTTGGCATCATAACATAATATCCTTCTTTGAAAAACTTTGTAGTTGAGGGTGTTACATGTGATGAAACCGGATAATAGGGTTACCTTATATTCCGACATTCTTCTTCCCATTGATTATGATCTAACCATACAAACTCAACTATTTCTAGTATTAAGCCTTGATGATAATTTGTTGCATGGTTTTCTTTCCTTTCATTCTATGGATTGTTGTTGTGGCTTCTCCAATCAGTAGTAATCATTTTCCTTTGATAACATCCTATTGATTAATGATTTGGTGATGCCCTATTCTATGAATACTAGTTAGTCTTTCATCTTCTTCCTTGATAATGTTGATACAGATTTTCGTGTCTTCCTTGATAATGTCGATATTGATCTTCTTGTCTTCCTTGAAATATTTCCTAGTAATGAGGATGTCGATATGGCTTCATATTTGATGGCTTTCCTTCACTCTTCATATCCATTTCATTTGTCTTATTTTCAAAGATATTGGTCTCCTCTATCCTCTTTCTCTGATCTTTGATTACTCTAATCTTAGAGGTAATACCATCATTTTTTACATGCACATCCTCTAGATGGAGTTCAACTTCCTCAAGGATTTTTTGGTGACCTTCTTGAATCTTGCTTTATTTTTCCTTTTGAAGTTGTAATGTGATCATATCTATCAAATTCGAATACTCTTATTCAATTCTAGAATGCATTTCTAATTTTACGTCATCCATGCTTAGGGCTCCTTCATGGCTTCTTCATTTTTCTTGCAAATTTCCTCTTCAAGTTTTTTTAGTATTCTCTTCATCTATGATCCTTGTTACTTCTTGACTTTGACAATGCTTCTTTTCTTCTTTCAATCTATTGATACCATCTGGTAGTTTTCTATTATGGTTTTATAATCTACATATTTTTTATCTTTCTTTTTCAATTCTTCCTTTGAGACATCTCTTTTCAATTCCCCTTATTATCCCTTGTTTTAATTGTTTAATCTCCTTAGTTAGTGATTCATTAAGGTTTTGTATTTGAGATAGCTCATCACCCTATTCTTGATCTCTTCCTTTTCTTCTTTTAACTTGTCTTTAATTTTATGCATCGCTTCCATTTTTTAGTCCTCAATCAAATTTGTTGAGAACAAACCTTCAATTTTTTCCCATGTGATGTGTAATCTAAGTATTTTCATCGGTGCTATTCCACCACTTCCAAGCTCTCCCCCATAAATAAATTAATACCATTAAATATGTAACTCCATATTCCTTTTAACATAATCAACAATTCCCCATGATTGATTTTATCTGTATCCTCATCTTTGTATTGCCATTGAGTCTTTAGTGAGGTCTAACGCAAACCCTTAAATTACAACTTCAATATGTTATAATTGATAATATCAAATGAATATTATCATTTTACCAATATAATATTATATTTATTCACTTTCCAATAGCTTTTGAAAAATCTCAATCAGATATCCCAATGAAAACACAAATCATTTGAAGTTAACTTAACTTTCAAAATCTTGTTTTGGAGTCTATCCTTCTAGATGACGTTTATTCTAGTGTACCTTTGTAATTTTATACCTTATGAGTTTGAAATTTCATCCTCTAGTACTCTAATATTTCTCTACAATTCCACATGTCTCACCAAAAATTTATATGCCAAACGAAAGTTATGGTATCTTTCCAAAGACTCTTGAGAAGAACCCCACTGAGATCCAATGTATGTTTAGTGAGCACTTTCAAAATATTTTCTCTACTTTTCACTTAGTGGAGTAAGTTGTGGTTACTAAGGGTTCCTACTATAAATAGGCTCCTCATAAAGTTTCAATTGGAGATCGAACAGATTGGAAAGAGATTTTATGAAGGATAATATTTTTTTCTACCCTCTCTTCAATGCAAAATGGGATGCCCTGGGTATTGATGGTCTGTCCTATGAATTTTACAAGGAGATGTGGAACGTGGCGAGGGAGGATCTTTATAGTCTTTCCACCTAAGGTCTTTCCCATAGGGTGTCTTTCCAAAACACTTATTCAAAGAGCAATCGAGCTTATTTCAAAGAATTTAGCCAAAGATTATATTGATGGGTGGGAGGAAATAACTTTATTGAGAATTGCTTATAAAATTATGGCAAAAGCTTTAGCCAAGGGAGTTTGAGATGTGGCCTAGAAAATCCTTTGTTGAATGCAAACATGCTTTGTAGAGAGAGAGAGAGAGAGAGAGCTTATTTTAGATAGAATACTTTCATCTTGGGAGGCCATGGAGTGGCGGATAAGGAATCTAATTAGAACATAGTCTAAGTTGAAATTTTATTTTGAGAAAACATATGATTGTATTAACTCGACATTTATCAATGATGTGTTGACTATCCTTGGGTCAACAATGGGTTAGTATGGTTAATACCTTGCTTGCATGTGCCTCTAATTTTTCTTTAGCGAATAATGTGTTTCCACTTGACATCCATCTCCATAAGTTTATCAAACAGTTCTGTCCCTTGGCCCTATATCTATATACATTTGCAGTTGATGTTCTTGGTTATTTTCTAGAGATGTCTCCTCTTCAATATTAGCCCAAAGGTATTTATCTCCCCAACTAGGATGATATGGTTAACAACCATTTTTAAAACATGACTCTCTTTTGTGAGCTTCTACTAATCAGGTGTCAATCTCAACTTCCAGGGATTGTCTTGTGATATTTTCTAATGCTTCAAGGGAAATTGTTAGTGATCACAAGATGTATGACTAGTTAATAGGTCTTGAGGATTGACCCATGTGGTTGCCAATTGCTTGGAGGTTTGTCTAGCCACGTGTTGTTGTCTGATCTCTTGATATACCATTTCAAGTGGACCTTTCATCGATTGCTATGTGAGATTGTTGCTTGGAAAGATTATAGTGTAAGTTACCTTTTTGGTAGCACAAGGGTCTTCCCTTCCCTGCTAATTTGATAGTGGTGAACATAATTATTTTGGCTTCCCACATCTACTATGTCTTGTTAGATTCCCAATAGGGCATAGTTTCATGATTGAAATTGATTGTGTGCTCATACTAGTTGACCAATTACGATGGGGCTTCTCGCCTTCGTATGGTCCCATGGGAAATCAATATCATATGCTAGGATGAAGGGAAGCTTGGTCTAATTGATGTGGAAATTCAAGGAAACATTTTGGCCACTAAATGGCTAGTGAGATGTCTGAAAGGCTCATCGCCTTGGAAAGGGTTGATGTGGAATAGATTGATTTCAACCTAGCATGAAGGAAAAATAAGGAGTTATTTTGAATTTTTTGGTATCATTTATGCTCCTCAAAGTTTCCAAAATTTAGGGTTCTTTATCTTCAAGAATATTTGGATAGCCTAGAAGAATGTGGCATGTCTGGCTCTTTGGCAATGGACAAGTAATCAATTAGGTTGATATCTAGCCAAGAGCCCAATTTGTAGTTGGAAGCGAGAAGGTGCTTGCATATTTGACCTCCCTTATTTTCAAGTAGAAGGCTTACCGGAAAAAATATTGTCTTCTAGAGAGATGTTTGGGATTCCAATTATTGTTCTTGGAAAAGTTGATATTGAGTCACTAAGGAGTTTTCATTGTCATCTATGGATCAACGTAACTTTATGGAGATTGTTGGGATCATACCCCAAGAGGATCTTTTTAAGATGAATATTGATATGACCAATCCCTTTAGGTGAGATTGGGAATGGAGTCTTGGATGTCCCTTGACCCAATATGATAAAAAACATGACTATGGTCGCATTCTCAATGCCAAGAGGAATTCTTTGAATACAAAGAGCTATTGGTTCAACAATTTCATAGTGTCTAGTTGATTTGAGTTTCCTATAAGCTTTGATATTTTGCATGGTTCATGATCACGAGGGCTTCACTAGGGGAAAAATACCATACCACATGCATTCATACTTGTGGATATATATATATATATATATATATATATATATAGCGAGAGAGAGAGAGAGAGAGAGAGAGAGAGAGAGAGAGGAAAAAAATGACATAATATATTGAGCATATAATAGGGGGTAAAACACTTTTATATTGGCAAGTATAAAAAATAGAGTTCAAAGTTAATGAAAAAATATAAAGGGGTATAAAAAATGTTAACGCAAAAATGGATACCTACAATATCTAGTGAAAGTAGGGGTTTCTAAAATTGGCAAGGTTTATTGGATTCGTATTGGTAGGGGGTTAAAATGTGATTTTAAGAGGTATTTTGGATTCGTATGTCATGAATGGATGTGGTATATCATAGGTTCATTGGGTAAATCCCCATGTTAGTGATCTACCATTGTCTCCCCTCCAAAGCCTAGCGAGCCAATAGTAGTCTTTCTAATGACCTTTTCCCGTTTTGTTTGAAATTAGAATCAGTGAAGCACATCTTGTGGGAATCCTCCTTTGCGAGATTTTATTGGGATTAGTTTCATTTTTAGCTCGTGAACATCCTTTAGAGACATTCTCACTAGCAGGTGGTTTTGTTTGGTGACTCTAGATCAGTGATCTGAGATTCCTTGGCTGGTATTTGGCACTGTTTGAGAGTTTTTTCATTATATATGTTGTGGAAATTTCATTGCAAGTTTGTTTTTGATAATGAGGCTAGTTCTTAGACAACTTCTTCTGAATAATGGTTGATGCACCCCCCCCCTCCCCCCACCTTGTACACTTACCCATCCCATCTCTCTGTAGTCCTCCATTCTTACCATGAAAATGGTGTTCTAGGAGAGCACAGTATAAACTTTGTGCTGCTAGGCCAAGTGGTGGAGTCCCTCAAGAGTTTGATATAGAGCAAGCTCTCAAAATTATCGCATTGATCCCTTATCCTTGGCCTTTGTGTTGCTTCAGATATTGGGGAAAATTTTCTTAACGTTTTCAAGATTCACAACTCATTATTAACCAAGTTTAAGGGAAATACACTATGAATAGTCAGATGAGGTATGTATGCAATTAATAGCAAAAGGGGCATTGATGATTAAAGATGCCAAATTGTTAGATTTGGCCACTTATTTTGATTTCAAAATTGTTATGGAAGAAGATACAATGTACCTTCTGGTTTTTTCCATTTGTTTCCAGCTGCAGATGTAAATATCTTTTTGCATGTATAAGAAGTATGTTTTAAAAAAAATTAAAAGAAAGTATTGTTTCTTTTAAAATTCTAACCACCAAAACCAACATGGTTTTGTCTTGGAAACGAACAATTAAGACAGGAAGTAAAAGGCTATTGATACCATGAATGCTTACACTCCTCAACATCAGTGCTAAAAATATTGGATTAATGTTCCCATAAAGTATAGGATAGGACAAGAATATCTAATCCCCTAATCCCCTTGTTAACCCAGCATTGTTCATGTTGCTACAAAAAAAATATGTATTAGTATCAAGTACTACTAAGTCTTTCTGAAAATATGGTAGATAATGTAACCGTTCAGCACAACTTTCCTAGCTCAGTTGATTTATCCTGGCACCAGTGAGTAGTTTTATTATGCTATTACTCCTCATAGAATATCTGGATGCTTGTACAAGTTAATTATTTTAGTGAGTGATAATATAACTTCAAATTTCTAGAAAATCCTTACATAACTGAACAGATCAATTACATTGTGGACAGCGGATGACAAATGAGGGCTTGCACTCCATTTTTTTGAATGACAAAGTTCTTGGTTTCAGTAATGCCTCATCAAACAACTTTCTCTTGCAATGGTTATTAATATGAAATTATTCACAACATATACCCAACAAATATATAAATTAGAGTAAATTAAATATATAAATTAGAGTAAATATGTTAATATTAATATGAATTTATTCCCAACATACGCCCAACAAATATATAAATATATAAATAAGAATAAATATGTTAATGTGGAACATCTCATAGAACAGATATACAATTGCAATTATTGACATCACTTAAGACAATAGACGCTGGATTCGATCAGTGGCTGTTTGATTATACCTGTCAACCCACTAATATAGGGTGAGCTGACCATTCTAACAACTTCAATCTCACCACATACATGTATCATAAAGCAAACCCAGGATGTTACATCATATCTATTACATAACTGGCATTTAAAAACTTGATTTGTTTAGAGATTTAGGAACATTCTGTAAACCTGAGATCAGTAAAAACTCTGATGTTGATGCTTTGTGTGTTTAATTATGATCTATAGTATTGCCATATGCTGGAAAATCAGCAAAGATAAATTGCAAAGAAGGTTGGAGGCAAACACCTTCTAAGTCACATAACATTAATAATACAGTCATAATAATGCAGGCAGCAGTTACAACTAGGCATCAGCCATCGAGAGAATCTTTGGTTCGCAGGCCTACAGCGTTAGATCCCACTGGGAGTTTACCATCCCAGCACCAGGTTTCATTTTCAGTGCACTCTATATTGTGATACCTGAGAATCACCCAAAGTGACTTGAGTCTTACCCTATGAAGATAATTACCCTGTGGGGAGTTCCTGTTTTAAAAGAAAATTTACCCCAAAAAACTCAATAATCAAGAGCACCCTTCAGCTGTATTAATTCTAATGAAAATAGACCCGCTTGATTATATTTAAAATCTGTAAGGCCACTGAACGAATAGATGTGGAACTGCAGTTAAATAAGGAGTTTTGCTATCTCAAAATCAATCAAATTATCCAGTTTAAATCAACCAAAGATTCAGTTCTGAAATGATGAATTAAACAGGCAAAAGATGGGTGAGCTGCAAGAAATGGGTGTGTGTTCCATTTGTAGGAAAAAATCAGAGGCCCAATCAGAAAACAGCTCAAACTGCAACAGGAAGGTCATTTCACAAAAATGTCACATCCGATATCAGTAATCATGTGATAATTTCATTATAAAAATTGCTTCAAGAAAATATTACAAAAGAATGGGCAACATGACACAGGGATCTGATTATATGCATATGCAAGTTCCGTGTCATGACAATGTAGCAATCAGCGTTCCCACAAATTATTTTTCGATAAATTATTCTTCGATAAAACATTTCTTTGAAGATGAGAGAGAGGCCTATGCTGAAAATAGAAGAGAAAACGAACTTTGGCTACCTTGAAGCGGCCCCCAGATTCGATCCGTGATTCTCTTTGCCCATTTGTCTGAATCTTTATGTTTATACATATAGGAACTAGTCTGTAGTTACAGTAAGACTGAAAAGTCTGCTCTTAATGAGCCTCTCTACGAAAGGACTGATGAAGCATCCGTAAAGAGATTCGAACCGGGGTCTAACGTTCTGAGTTCCACATTTATTTCTCTTTCAATCTCGTCTGGAAGCAAAGGAGACCTACAGAGAGGACAAGTCCTCTGGTCATGATCAAGCCATTTGTCCAAACAACCTCTGTGAAAGATATGTCTGCAATTTGTCAGCCTTCGGATTTCTTCAAATTTTTCCATGTTGTTTAAGCAGACCGCGCACATAACATCGCCATCCTCTGCTCCTTCTGCCAAAACACCGAACTCTACAACCGGCAACAGGTCACGAATCTTCTGTGCAGAAACTGAAGAGTTCGCGTCGAACCATGGATTGGTTTGATCTTCCCAGTAGGAGGTCTCAGTTTCGAGAAACTCTCCAAGACCCACAAGATGAAGAAGCCAGCAGACGGTGCTTCTGATAGATCCCAACAGATAGGCTACATTAAGGACCAGCCTAGGGACGAGGAGTTCTGAATATCCAACAGGAAATCCCATGGTGCAAGGAAAAGCAAGGCAAGGCCTCAATCAGTGAAACAAAATGTTGAAATCAGTGAATTTTTGCCTAGAAATTCAAAGGAGGCACCACAACCGTGGCTGTTGCAACCAAAGCCAGCGATTTATAGCGCTGCAAGGACGAATAGAGCAGAGTCAAGGAGACCCAGTTGCCGAAAAATATATGATTTTTTGTAGACAAGGCATGCAAGTTGAAGTCACATAATTGCGATGCAATCCAACAAGAGATCAGAATTCTGGCGCCCAGATTAAACAAACTAGGAAACCGTCCTCTATTTAAACGTAACAGATGTCGTATTTCTGATACACCAAACTAGGCCCACAGGGAATCCTAGTGCAGGGGCTCGCAAGAGTGCAAAGGTGGCAATGTATTCGTAGTGGGTAGCGGGACATTCGAGGTACCCAATCCCTAAAAAATAACAATGTCAGCTAAATTGACCACAATGTACACCACAAACCGGGACAGGCACTGGAATTTTTTATAAATGTTAACAGGGGAGGACAAGTTTCACATGACAAACTGGGCAGGGTCGGCTCGGGTCGCTTGCAGATCTCAGCGGGTTGTAACGAATTCTATCTTGTTGGGACAAAAGTGGGACCTGTTAAAAGCGGTGTGAAACTGCTAAAATTATAAAAGAGTTGTGTTGTCTGCCATGCCCTGACTGGTATGGCATGTTCACTTTGCTTTACATTGACTTTAATCGGGTGGTTATGAACGAATGCAAGGTTTCGAAGGAAGGCACCTTGTGATTGAAAGAATGCACGCTAAGAATAAATATTAGGTCAAGTTGCAATGGACTCCCACCAACTTACGGTTGAACAACAAATGCCAAGAATGAAATCTATGTTAATTGCGATTGATCACTAAGCACTTGCTAGACAACAAATGTTAAGACGCTAACTCATGTTAAATGTGATTGACTCCCACCACAAACCCACTGGCATACAGCAAACTATAAGAATAATAAGAATAAAGCATTAGAGCTTTAGACAACCTATCAAGTACTTGGAGGTCGAGCTACGGATCACCATAGGAACGACACATTAATGAGAATAAATCACAAATGCATAAAGTAAATATTTGTTTTTTGTTTTTTTTAAAGATGGGAAAGAAATTAGTAATTGGTGGAATTCTTGGAAGAGGCTCTTAATAAGTTGAAATTATGTGGTCAAAGTTCAAGTTTAATCTACTTGCTATCATTATATTGTATAATGCTAATAATCCACTAACCAACAAATAAACAAAATTATGAAATGAATAAATTCATTGGATTATTTAACGTATTGATGATATAAAAGTATTAAATTATTTATAAAGTATTTATTAAATGAAATTTATAAATCTTTTTTAAACTCAATTCAATGTGCATTTTACACCATTCATAATTTTTAAGTGAATATTTTTCCTCTCTAACTTTATTCTTATTGAAGATGCAATTGAAAGGAGAAAGTGTGAATTTAAACTTCATAAATGCACACTTTTTCTTCTTAACCTCATTCTTATAGAGTATAGAGTTGGGGTAACTTTCCATTTTAATTACGGGTAAGGTATTTTTTGAAACTTAATGACTCTATGCTTCAAGTGTTAAAAATAATTTTTTCATCAATTTACCATTGTACTTTTAGAGTTGTTTCTAGTTATTGTGATTGCATAGGGTCTACATCAATGTCTTAATGAGCAATTCCACATGGATAATAAAGTAGTGTTGATGGGGGCTTGAATAAGTACCGATAAAGTAGTGGTGTTGAGGACTTGAATACATAAGGTCTCAATGTAGTGATATATATATTGTAACAATCTTATGATTTTGTCAAAAAATGGTTCTATATAATCTACACCAATGTCTTAATGAACAATTCTACATTGACAAATAAAGTAGTGGTGGTGGGGACTTGAATACATAATGTCTAAAAATAAAATAAAAAATAATTAATTAATATATATATATATATATATATATATATATATATATTATATATGATAACAATCTTATGATTTTGTAAGGAAAGGATTCTATATGGAAACAAGCATGTGATTAATGGATTAGAACTACAAGATATGAATCATTTCTTTTACATATAAGTTCAAATTTTATGTCATATATTTGTGTTGACAATGTGAAGGTTTTGGTTAACAAGTATTTAGAGAGTAGGGGAAGCATGAGTGAGAGGCATCTCTAACAATTCCTCATTAAATTTCAAGGGTAGATTGATGTCATTGAGAGAAATATTGAGCATCTCATAGAAGAATTCTGACATCATAGGCATGTGAATGACTTCCAACATTGTGGCCTGAATCTTTGCTAGATTCTTCCATTTTCTATGTAGTAATGGCCTCAATTAACACATAAATTCTAAGATACCTTCATCAGTTTTAATTCAAACATTAATGCGGTTAAGAATTTGTCAAAAATGTCGCTTCAGGGCCCCCTTTTCTTTATCTAGACATCAAGCACCAAGTCTACTTCCTCTACAACTGCAATAAGGGAGTTGTTTGTTGAACAATTCTCAAACATTATTGTGGTCATTTTCTAAAAATTGCTTGTTGCAATCTAATTACTATATAACAATATCTTCATTGTCTTGTTGGATTTTCAAGAGAGGAAAGTAATGCAACAATCTAAATGGTACATACTTTCGTGTAGCCAATACAACATTATATTATTTCATTAATAACATTTTGAAACTTGAAATGATGAAATTTTCATTAATGTGACACGACACACACACACAAAAATTAATTTCTAGTCCTATAAATATTGGTTAGTTCAAATTGGTTAATGGAATTTCATCCGAAACCATGGTGAGCACCATATTCAACTATGCTTAGATATACAATTACAATTATCCTCTACAATTTTCAAACATCTAGATATGTACTTTAACACCTATAATTACCTTAATGAGTCTACTAACACATCTCAAACAAATTCCAACTTCAATTCATCTTTATTATTCTATTTTCAAATATGTACTAGTTTTAAATCACTATATTACTCTTTGTATATCATGTAATAAATAACAATGATTACCAATGTACAAGATTTAAATAATAAAATTTATTAATATAATTACTAAACATTTTATATTTATACTTGTGATGACTCCCAATCAAACAGTCACCGGTGACTAGAGGAGGATGTCGTTGATGTGCCTCTTCTACAACTGGCTAAACGTTGTCATTGAGCCATATAGTTCATTAGCCTACAAACCAATGTCACAAAGAGCCTTTAGGACTGCCTACTAAAAAGGTTTAGTTGAATGACAAGGTGAGACCAATAGACTAAGCTCCAGTTTTCCACACTCAAATTCACTAGGAGGTTTGAACACACTGGTGGAAACACAAAACTAACTTCATCCATAAATCCACAAACATAGATATTTAAACCTGAACGAACACAACAATAATTGAGTTGCAACACAACAAACAATTGAGTTCCTTGTGATTCCCAATTTGACCTCCAAGAGGTTTGACTGCAAACAATGTTAGAACCATATAGAAAAGGAACCACCATACCTGACTCTAGCAACCAAAATAGGGCAGTTAAACGATATGCTCGAGGGTTCAAGAGATTGTAAATCAACAGAAGGGAGAATCACCACTGACTCAAACAAAGGCCCAGATGATGAGTTGTGCAGAAAACACACAAAGAACATTTGTTTCTTTCACTTGACCCCACAACACTTCCTATAAGACTTCTTGTGTGAGACTCACAAAAGAGCCTAAGCCACAGACAAAACCACCCACCCGTAACAATACCCAATAATAAGACTTGAGACAGTCTGAACCTCCAAAAACTGAGAACGGGGAAAAAAATATACCTTCAATTGTTCTAGACCGACAACACAAACACCTTGATGACCACTGAGCAGAAATATGCTTGATACTAGTTGAACATTGAACAATGTTGAATGCGCACCAGTACTTAAATGAAAACTAACTAGGACCACATGCGTTGGGGCTATAAACCACCAAAGCATGTAACCTAGTAGAATTACCAAGGCTGTCCTGAAAAGCTTAGTTAGGATGGCAGAAAAGAAAGTCCGGAACATACCCTGAGAGAAATGAAGCTGGGAGGCACCACCTCGGGTGTACTATCGAATTTTTCTACCCCAGTGCATCAAAGAAGGTGATACGTAATGTTGCAGCCACAAATCACCATTTCCCAGTCCCTGAACAAGGCTGAAGCCATAATCGTAATAGGCGCCAAGCGTAAGACCTTCCCGTGGGTTTCGCTTGCCCAAGACCTCGCATGATATGGTGATCATTAATGGAACGCGATCGTCTATCAGAACAAATCATCCCAACGTCCAATCCCCCATATCCCTGCATCTCCATGTCTGTGTTGGAAGCAGAGAATAATTGTATTATGAAATAAACAAACTAATCTCCACTGTTATCAACCTTCGTGAAATAAATGCAATAAACCTTTGACCATATGGTCAAATCCCTTAGCCACAACCCCTAGCCACATGTCTGAGGTAATGAGCCAAGTGGAGGATATGGCACACTCCCCAGAGGCCACCTCCAGATTGGCCAAAAAGTTTCTTTGCATGTCACTCATTGCCATAAGATTACCCGAATGCCAAAAAATTACTAGCAAAATTTCCTGAATAAATATTCAAAAAAAATCACTCCATCAAAAAATCATTAATACATTATTAAACCATTAATATAAATACACCATAAAAAAAAAAAATATTCACCCCAAAATATTTGCATAACAAAAATAACACGCTGTCATTTTCCCACCTATAAAAAAAAAAATATATATAATATCTTTTTCCTTTAACATATTCAATGTCCATCCCTTATTTCTTTTCCACCGATTAAAATCTACACAAGGAATCAGTGATGAGTTTTTTTTTACATATTCAATGTCCATTCCTTATTTCACTTTCACTAAAAGTGAATTCCATCATCCATTTCATTAAGGAAAACAATATTAATTCCATACCTACAGCGAAGGGAATTGATGACTTTGACTTAGGAAAGAAGAAAATATGAGGCACATTGCTACTTTCCAAAATTGAGTAACCAGTAATCAACGTTCCAACTGCTACAGAATGTAATTAATGTTCCAACTGGTCATAGAAAGTTCCCGGACCTGAATTAGTTGTTGAAAATAGCTGCCCTTGAACAAGTAAGTAGGTTCAACCCGCTGAAAAAAGTGATCCACCCGGACGCTCAGCTAGGCGTTCAAAAGGACTCCTCACTAATATGATGTAAGAAGGGTAAACCACTTGGAAAAAGTGATTCACACGGAAGCTGGGCTAGGTGTTGAAAACGATTACCTTACCCTAACATGTAAAAGTGTTTATACAATTTTAAATTTATCTAATTCCAGATTTATAATGTTTTAGATTTATCGTGTTGAGAAAATAAAATTTCTCCATATACAACTTTTTCATTTTATATTATTAAACTAAAATTATTAAATCTAACAATATTAATAATATAATATATTAATATCAATATTAATATTAGATTTAATAATAATATAAATACTAATATAAATATTAGATTTATTGATATTTTTTCATAGTAAGATAAAAGATTTATAATAATATTACATCAAAATAATATTTTCAAATGTTACAATTTTAACATGGAAATATTTATATTTTTAAAATTTAACATATTTATTATGATATAGTTTTTTCTTTTAAAAAAATTATTTTACAAATATTTAATTCAAAAAAGATTTTGGAGCAAGATTTTTTTATTTTTTATTGTAGTTTTTAATTTATATGGTTATTTTCATATTTGATTTGAGTATGTGGAAGGTAATGATGAAGCGCACTAGAAGCGTGGTAGGTTAGGGTTTCGGGGAGCCTCGACCCGGCCCTAACAAACCTACAACAGCAGAATGAAACGGAGGCTTGCACCCTGACAAAGATGACGACTAAGAAAGGGATGAGCAGCATGACGGGAGGGGGAGAGGAGGAGAGATCCCCTCCTATAGGAACGTTGTAGCAGGTGAATCAATTCAGTATGATGCAGGAGTTGGGAATGGGGGAAAAGGTAAAGGGATCCCGTTTTGGGCACCAAATGGCAGGAAGGACTTGGTGGGAGATGTCTGTCAAGAGCTGCAAAAAAACCTAGATTCGTCATCCCGAATAATAAACTAGAAGAATACAAAAGGTACATGAAGGACCATGCTCTCATCTACAAATTTATAGGGGCATGACAGACAGAGAAAGAATTGATAAAATGGATCCAACACCGATGCAGCCAAAAGAGCACACAGATCTCAAGCTGGGAGCGAAAGGATTCTTTATAGTGATCTTCTCAAACCTAGAAGACAAACAAAGGATATTTGCAAATGGACCATACTTCTTTAACAATGCTAGCCTCTTCATTAGGCACTGGGAAGAATGCTACAACCCTGACCAGGAGAAACTCATGGCAGCCGCAATATGGCTTCGGCTTTTTGGTCTCCTAATGTACTTCCGGGATCCAAAGATACTAGAAGGCATTGGAAACTCCATCGACACTTTTGTAAAGGTTGCAGACTCAACAAGAAAGGGCGGATACACCTCCTACGCCACAATCTGTGTCTACATGAATATTACGGAACCACTTCTAGATTACATAGAGCTGCAGTACCACAATGAGGTATGGCCACAACCGATCAACTATGAGCACATCTTGTTTCGGTGTCGCAGATGCCATGAATATGGCCATCTATTCCTTGCTTGTCCTCTAAACCAGATAGGTAACCACTTGATGGAGGAAAAGGATGGAGACCATATGGCGAAAGCAGAAGGAGATGGGTATAAAGAAGTGCAAAGGAGGAAAAGAACCCCAAGACAGGCCAGGAATCACAAAGCATGCCAAGTAGAGAAGAAGCAAAGGCTACAAAACAGATTTCTGGTCCTACAGGAAGAAGATATAGGGGCGGAGATGGAGGACAACTCTCAGGAAAAAGAAAATCAAGAAGACAAAGGAATAGAAGGGGAAAAAAGAAGGAAATGATGACTGAGGTAGAGTAAAGACCTGAAGATAACTTGAAAATTGTGGAAACCCTAATGGATATTGACAACCAGAAATATGACCTAAGTGTAGAAGAACAAGTCATGAAGAGGCTACTGCAGGAATGGAGACACTTGGAAGAAAGATTCATCCCGGAAGATCAGAAACAACTCTACAAAGAAACCTTCCAACGATATAGAGACAAGTAGGACTCAATGATCATAAGCCAACCTTAACAGCTAGGGGCCCAAGCAAATCAAGGACAAGAGACAGGAACACAAGGAAAAGGGGGGGAAAGAGGCAGGAAAATAATGAATGAATCCATACAAATGGTGGGGGAGTTACTGGTGAACTCAGGAAGAATAGTGCCATTGTCGGAGGCTTTTCATTAGCTAATAAAACTATTAAAATGGTCATTACAACTTGGAATATTAGAGGCCTCAATAGGAGAGGAAAACAAAGGTACCTTAAGGAGAGACTGAAAAAGGATAAGCCAAGCATTATGATAATATAGGAGACTAAAATTAGCGAAAAAATCTAAAAGACATAATGGGAAACTTCAAGCCAGGATACCAAGTCATGGCCCAGGATGCAATTGGGAGTGTAGGTGGATTGGCAATCCTATGGAATCCGACAAAAGTGTAGTTCGAAGAATGGTTAAATATACCACGAATTCTCACAGGCAAATTTCGGAATTTAGGCTCTAGGGAATGGGCTCTGTTGTCAGGGGTGTATGGTCGGCATCTCCCAGGTGAAAGAGGAGCCTTCCTTCACAATTTGAGTGACCTGAGAAATATATACCTAGACAAGTTATGGATAGTAGGGGGTGATTTTAATATGATCACAACCCTAGGGGAAAAAAGGGGAGGAATGAGAAGAAAAGATCTCGATATGGAAGCCTTTAGTGAAACCATTACTAATCTACGGCTAGTGGATATAGATACAATCAATGGGATTCATACCTAGAACAATAGAAGAGGAGGGGTAGACCAAATAGAAAGCTGCCTGGACAGTTTCTTAACCTCAAAACAGCTGATGAGTAAAGATATATTCATAGAGGCAGCGATACTCCCATGTATGGTGTCGAATCACTGGCTGGTCCGCCTGGAAGTGGATCTAAAAGATCGACCTAAGAATAGGTCGTTTCGGCTTGAATCCTTTTGGCTTAGGAACCCTGATATCCTAACAAACATGGAGGAATGGTGGACACATTGTGCCCAACATGGCCGCAATAGGATGCATACCTTCCAACTGAAGCTGAAAGAACTAAAAAAGAGGTTCAGAAAGTGGAATAAGGAGGAGTTTGGTCACATCCTCAAAGACCAAATCGAACTCAGCCAGCGTATGGTAGACGTCCAACAAAAACTGATAAAAGATGGAAGAACAAAACACTTGGTGTAGGAAGAAGGATTACTGATCAATTAGATAAAGGAAAGAAGACAACAGGAGGAAATCATGTGGAAGAAAAAATTGCAGGTTCAGTGGCTGAGGGAAAGAGAACATAACATGAGATTCTTCCATAAAGCTATGGTGAATCACGGACATCACAACCGCATTTACTGTCTTAAAGATGCAGAAGGCCGACGTAAAACACAACATGAAGAGATGTCTTAAAGATGTAGAAGGACGACGTAAAACACAACATGAAGAGATGGAAGGACTACTAGTCAACCATTTCAAAGACCTGCTTATGGAGAACGTGGAAACCAGGTCAGAAGCCATCTAGAGAATCATGTAGCAAATTCCCAAGATGATAATGAATGACCAGAATATGGCACTGATGCGTGTAGTTACCAAAGAAGAAGTAGAGGAAATAGTGAAAGGAATGCCAAAGAAAAAAGCCCCACGTCTAGATGGATTCACCGCTGAATTCTTCCAAGCTACCTAGCCATTCATGGGGCAAGACATCTTGGAGGTTGTAGAGGAATCAAGATGTAATCAAAAGGGATGTTCTAGCCTCAACTCTACTTTCATTGCTTTAATTCCTGAGTCAACTAAATCTAAGGATCCCCAAGGATTTCGACCAATTGCCCTGTGCAATGTCATTTACAAGATTATCACCACTCTAAATGTCAAAAGCCTGAAACCCCTTCTCCCTAGTCTCATTTCCCCAGAACAAATAGGCTTTGTGGAAAGGCGCCAAATCCTTGATGGCTTTATCTCATCCTAGGAGGTGGTCCACTCCCTCAAATCCCAGAAGCTCTTGGGCATGATGATAAAACATGATCTTTCCAAAGCTTACAACAAACTGAGTTGGGGCTATCTTACGAGTATTCTCAAAGCCTATGGCCTTGCTCGAAGATGGATCAACTGGATCCTAGTTATGATATCCTCTCTGGTCTTCTCCATCCTACTTAATGGAACCCCCACAACGACCTTCAACCCATCCCTAGGCGTGAGACAAGGGGACCCAATTTCACCCTTCCTTTTCATCCTAGCAGCAGATGGGTTGGGCCAGTATATAAAGCAACAGGTCCACACCTCCAAGCTCCAAGGGCTAAGAATTTGGGGTAATGACATGCCTGTCACCCACCAGCAATTTGTGGACGACATTATGCTCTTCTGCCAAGCCACCCTGAGGGAAACCTGAAGCATAAGAAATATCCTTAGCACCTTTATGGAAGCCTCAGGAACCATGATCAATGATGACAAATCCTGCATTTTCTTTTTCAGCACCGAAGGAAATATTAAGACCTACCTTGCTAGAATCCTTGGGTTTATCTTAGGCATCATGCCTTCCAAATACCTAGGTATGCCTCTCTTTGATTGATCTAGGTCGATATTGGTGGCCACCCACCAATTCCACTTGGACCCCCAGCATTGCTCCTTTCAGTTTTTTAGTTTCCTTAATTGTAGCACAATTTACTATTTTTAACAATTTTTCGGGTCCTAAACTTTCAGAGCCATTTTGAGGCCCTAAATGACGTTTTTTGGGAAATCTACCGGCGATTTTCCAACTAAAATTGTCTTTTTTCATCATAGTTCTCGGAAAGATTTTTCCAACAGGCTATCATGTGCTTCAAATGGAGATAATATGACCAAGTGATGACCCCAGAAAGTTGGCTTTCCAACTCACCCCAACAGGGCCCATAAACTCTTAGTGTTACATCTCCTCGAGTTAGTGTTTTGGGTGTTTATGGTTTTCTCTTATTGTTCAATAATAAAAATTCCCTTGAGCCTCATTGTAGTTCAGTTTAGAGGCATGTAGCCGCAACATCTCTTCTCAGAGATAAGCCACCATCACCCTAGTTGGTGTATTTCCATTTCTGTTTTTAAGCAGATTTCAATATTTTACATGAATGAAATGAAGTATTATTTCCACTACATCTCTATGTGTATGGTTATCTCTATAATTTGTTGCGTCCTTGTTTAAATCTGAATCAGTGGTATCATAGTGGTTTGCTCTTTTTTTCTTTGTTTTTCTTTGCATGTCCCTAACAAGGTAGGGATATAAGGAGTTAGGGCTTGAATTGGTCGAAACTTTGCAAGACCAACCTCACAAATCTCAACAGCTTCTCATGGTGGATAAATAGAAAGACAAGGGGGCAGGAGATCCTATCAAAATCTTGCTCGAAGAAGCCCTCGAGTGATAAAGGAACGCGATGATGGACATCTTTGCCCAGATCCTTCAACGACTACCCAGGGGTGATGCATCAACTTCCAACAACTACTCTGGAAATGCCACACCGTTTAAGGTACATCTTAATTTTGAAATCCCCATATTCGAAGGTTATATAGATGCAGATTTCGTCGATAAATGGTTAAATCTGCTAAAGGATTATCTTTCTGTTCATGATTTTTCTAGTCGGGAAAAGATTATTTTCGCTCTTCTCAAAGAAAACCCCCATGTCAAGGACAGGTGGGAAACCTACTGCTAGCAAAAGGATGAAAGTATAGGCTCACTATTTTCAACTGTACCCACTTGGAATTCATTTCGGGATGCCAACAAGGAGTAATTTTACCCTGTCGGAAGCTATGAGGATCAATACATAAAGTGGACCATGTTGAAGCAGGGAAGGGACCAAGACATGCCAAAGTTTACCATTTTTTTCCATACTCTTCACACAAAGTTGGGTATCAAGGATTCAAATACCACAGTTACTTGCACAAGTACATCTAGAAAGAAATAGAATTCCTGAACATCTCCTCGCTCAGCATGGCATATCGATATGCCATCAAGGTCGAGAAAAAGTTTAAATAGAAGAAGCAAGACTTTGGATCTGTGAATCCGAAGCAAGGGAAAGGTGCCTCCAAAATGCAAAACAAAGGAAAAAGCCAAGGCACGGTGGCCCAAGACAACCTGCCAAAGCTACAAGAAAAGAAAAATGTCGTGAAGCCGAAAAAGGACACGTGAAAGTGGTGTGAGTTCCATAAGAGCTCCACTCATGACACAAGTGAGTGTCGGGCCAAGCAGTTACTAGTGGCTGAGCTAAAGGTTTCAGAATCATACACATGTTCCGACTCTGAGTCAGAAATTGACAAGGGGAATGACAAAGGGAAGTAGATTATCAATGTAGAGCCCAATGCCAATGTTGCCACCATGAAGATCCAGAAGGAGGAACCCGAAGATCCAGAGGAGGAGGAGTGTCTCTTCCATTCCCAGATGTGGGTAAAGGGCTCCCCGCTATAGTTCATTTTCAATAGCGGGAGCCAAAAGAACCTCATTTTGGTAGAGGTCATGAAGTGGTTGGGCTTACTGACCACAGCACATCCACAACCTTACACCATCAGGTGGCTTCACTAAGGACGAGATCTTCGCATGAGCCAGCAGTGTCGACTTCCATACAACATCAAGCCCTCCACGGATCAGGTATTGTGTGACATTGCTCCCCTTGAAGTTTGTGATGTATTATTGGGACAACCATACTTGTGGAAGTGATGTGCTATGTATGAATCAAGGCCCCATGCTGTTATTTTTACTTTGGTAAATAAGTTGTATAGGATATCGGAGGTAACAATGCCTACTATCATCTCTTTGGTTACTACAAAAAAATGCAGTAAGCTCTTCCAAAACTAGAAAATTTGTTTTCCTGATTATACGCCCTCAAGGAAAGAAGAATACAGTGGCCATGACCTTCAGATAGGGTCCCTCCGCATGAAAACTATAGATGGACAAGGTCGTGGAGGAGTATGAGGACATCCTCACCTCCCCCGCAGGGGTTCCTCTGCACTGTCAGGTCAATCACTCCATCGATCTGACCCCAGGTGCACCGCTGCCCAATGGACCAATCTATCAGTGCTTCATTCTGGAGAACGATGAAATCAAGAGGTAGATTCAGGAGCTGCTATAGAAAGGTCACATCTGTCCGAGTTCATCACCTTGTGGGAGTGCGATCGCGTTGGTACAGAAGAAGGATGGGACTTGGAGACTCTGTATTGACTATTAGGTGCTGAACAAGATCACTGTACGTAATAGGTACCCAATACCACAGATTGATGACCTCCTAGAGCAACTAAAGGGGGCAAAATATTTCATCAAGATCGATTTGAAGTCAGGATATCACCAGGTACCAATCAAACCCTCCGATGTGTGGAAGACTGCCTTCAAAGACGAGGGCCTTTTCAAATGGTTGGATATGCCTTTCAGATTGATGAATGGTTCTGCAACCTTCATGAGGCTAATGGATGACATCTTGTGGTCATTCACCAAGTCATTTTTAGTAGTATACTTGGATGACATCCTGATCTTCAGCCAGAGTTGGGAAGAGCACCTCCACCACATCCAATAGGTTCTCCAAACACAGCGACAACACAAGTTATGTGCCAATTTGGAGAAATGCACTTTTGGCATGACCTAGGTTCAGTATCTGGGATACATTATTGATGAACAGGGGGAGCATGTGGATCCAGCCATGATCCAAGTCATTCGGGATTGGCCATCTCCAACCACTCTGAGAGTGCTCCACAACTTTCTAGGTCTTGCCAACTTCTACCACAGGTTCGTGTTGGGATCCTCTCATATCACTTGGCCCTTGAGTCAAGTCACCAAGGGAGGAGCAAAAGAAAAATTATTTTGGTCTGAATCTGAACAGAAGGCATTCACAGAGTTAAAAGATCGCCTTTCCTCAGTGCCAGTGCTCACATTACCAGACTTGCAACAACCATTTGAGGTTGAGACAAATGCCTCTGACTATGCTATTGGGCCAGTCCTTACTCAACACGGGCATCCAGTAGCATATCACAGTGAGACACATTTGGACACAATCTGGATGTATCCCACTTATGACAAAGAGATGTATTCCATGTAGAAATTCCCACTGTAGATCAACAAATTATGTAATATACTAAAACACAATACAAGATATACTTCTAAAACACTTTGCCGAAGGTTAATTGAATTGAGCACGATCAAGAGAACACATATAACTGAGAATGAGAAATCAATCACACATAACACAAAAGAAATAACCCGGGGAAAGCTGCAACCTAAAACCCTAACTTTGTATTATCATACAAGTGGAAATCTTCTTCAAGTTACAAAAATAATCAGCTCTCAAGCTATCCTTCTCTCTCTACAATCAAACAATACAACTCATAGACTAAATAGACACTATATATGTCCTCCTCAAGCCCTCCAAGCGTCCTATTTCCTTGCACAGTTTTTCTTGGGATCTAGTGAAGCCACATGTGTGAATTGGCCTCATCCCACTCACTAAACTTGAAGAAGTAACTGCGCAATCCTCAAGGAAAGAATTCCTTCTGCATGCAAGGAATATTCACAATGGAATATTCTAGCAACTGATAGTACACTGCACCTCCATCTGATCTCAAATGGGTCTTTGTTTGAACTAACATGCATGAGTTATTTATGAGAGAATACTTAGTTATCTGAAGTGCAGTAGTTACATGCATGCAAGCACTAACTAACTGAACTTACATTAATTCAACAAACTATTTGAATTAATCTAACTAGACTTGACTTAGTTAACTGAGCCAACTAATTACAACTCAATATTACAATTCATCTGTATCTCTTTAACTGATGGATAAATTCCTCAATTAATGGAGAAACTATTGCATGTCCCCACATAGACTTCATGTTTGATTTTCCTTAACTAAATAACTCAAGACGAGTTAATTAATTATTTTACAAATAGCTCCTAGGATCAAATTCGAATTTTACTTCACTATTTTAGTTTAGGGACTGACTAAAATAGGAAGGTATCCTGAAACGCTATTTATAGAATGGTATTTTTAGCACTTCCATTTTTCATTCCTTATAGCTATGTTCAACATCAGTTGAACTGCTATATATAGCAGTGTTATTTTTAGCAATTCTCCGTTTAGCATTTCTTGTTGCTATTTTCAACACTCCCTCTCAACAAGAAAGGGATTATCGGTAACCCCAATCCTGTCTTTGTGGAACTCAAACTTGCATTTTGACAATGCCTTCGTCAAAATATATGCATCCTATTCCTCGGTCGAAACGTACATTAACAACATGATGCTCTTGACCACACAGTCTCGAATATGGTGATAACGGATATCTATGTGCTTGGACTTGTCATGAAAACTAGATTCTTAGAGAGTTTGATACAACTCTGGTTATCGCAGTAGATCACTGTAGGATCCATCATCTGACAGAAAAATCTCACTAGAATCTTCCACATCCAAATGGCCTCACATGCAGCCTGATTAGCAGCCATGTATTTAGCCTCTACTGAGCTAAGTGCAACTGATCTTTGTTTCCTTCTGTACCAGGAAACTGCAACTGAACCAAGGTTGAAGATTGCTCTAGAAGTGCTCTTCCAATTTGATGGACTCCTTGCCCAATACGCATATGTGAAGCCCTGAAGCTTCACTCCCTTTGTCCATCTGTACCACAATCCGAACTGAGATGTGCCTCTAAGGTATCTTAGCACATGCTTTGTTGCCTTCCAAAACAACTTGGTAGGCTGAACCATAGCTTGAATCAGCTGGTTCACCGCAAAGAATAAGTCGGGTCATGTGTTCACCAGATACATAAGTGAACCCACCAGCTGCCAATAAATAGTAGCAACTACTACCTCACCTAAAGTAGCATCCTCCTTCCTCCAGTTCCCAGTTAGAGGAGTCTGCATGGGCTTGCACTTCTCCATGTGAAAGCGTTTGAGTATCTCATTGGCATACTTGCCTTGAGACACAAATACTTCCCCATCTCTCTACCACACCTCCATGCCTAGAAAGTAGTGCATAAGGCCCATGTCCTTCATCTCGAGCTCTCTTGCAAGGTCCTCCTTGTAAGACTGTATCAGCTGATCATTACCTGTCAAAATCAGGTCATCGACATAAAGAACAATGATTAATGGTTTACCTTCTACCATGATGTGATAAAGGTTCGCATCTGTTTCACTCTTGGTGAATTCCAAACCGGTGAAATAGTTGTCGATCCTGGTGTACCAAGCACGGGGTGCTTGCTTCAGTCCATACAAAGCCCTCTTGAGTCTGCACACATGCGACGCATGATCGAAGGTCTAGAAACCCTCTGGCTGCTCAATGTACACCTCCTCCTCAATCTTCACATTGAGGAATGTTGTCCTCACATCCATCTGGTGGATCTTCCACGCCATCTAAGCTGATAGTGCCAATATCGATCTAATCGATGAGTACCTTGCTACAGGAGAAAAGGCCTCATCGTAGTCAATCCGCTTGACCTTTGAGAAACCCTGGGCAACAAACCTTGCCTTATGTTTCTCAACACTGCCCTCAGTTGCTGCTTTACCTTGTAAAGCCATCTGGAACTCACCACTGACTTGCCCTGAGGCTTTAGGACAACATCCCACACACTGTTTCGAATTATAGAGTTGTACTCCTCTACCATTGCATTAACCCAGACTAGTTGCTGCACTGCCTCCTCGAATGAAGAAGGTTCAGTATCTACACACTACCCAACCAGGGCCATGTACCCAGTGTACTGCTCAGCCGACCTCCTCTGTTTGCACTAAGGAGATGGCTATGCCACATTCTCTCGCACATCCAGCATCAACGTGTCAGCTTATCTTGAGCGTTTCCGCCTGTCTATGGAAGTATTAGCATGAGTGGATGTCTCCACTCCTGGATCCTCTGCATGCGGCTACTCCACATCAATCTAAGGCTCCTCCTCCTTAGGAACTGAATATTTCTCCTCTGCATTCAACTTGAGCTCCCTATCAAGTGACACTTGCATGGATTTATGCTCATCGAACTTCAGATCCCTGCATACCACAGTCCTCTAAGTGGAAGGCAGGTACACCGGATAGTTGTGGGGTGTATCCGTGTACCCCACAAGTATTCCTAACTCAGCTGTTGGGTCTAGCTTCGTCCTGGCATCTTTCGTCACATGATAGTAAACTAATGATCCAAAGATTTGTAAGTGACTTACATTAGGTCGCTTCTCGGAATAGGCCTCCATAGGTATCTTCATTCCCAATATACAATGTAGGCTTCTGTTCTGCAATTATACTGCTGTATTGCATGCCTCAGCCCCCAAATGCAGTGGTAGGATTTGGTCATGCAACATCGCTTGAGCTGCTCCCACAATCAATCTACTCTTCCTTTTGGCCACCCCATTTTACTATGGGTTATGGGGTGCCATCATTTCCCATTTAATTCCTTCTGCAATGCAAAAGTCTTTAAACTGTTGGGAGATATACTCTCCACCATTATCTACACAAGGCTTTTATTTTCTTTCAAAATTCTTTCCCTGCCAAGTCTTTAAACTCACAAAACCTTAAGAAGGTTTGATCCTTCTTTTGCATAAAGTAGATCTAGCATCTACGAGAAAAATCATCAATAAAAATAATATAGTACCTTTGTTTAGTGGTGGAGGCTGTAGAGAAAGGTCCACAAACATCTGAGTGAACTCGCTCCAGGATTGCTCCAGCTCTACTGCCTTGATCCGAAAAGGAAGAGTTCGCATACTCACCCAAGGTACAACCTTTGCATGTAGTCATCTGCTCAAGTTTTCCCCTAGGTAATCTGGTAGAATCTGCTGCATGAACTTCAGGGCCCCATGGTGCAAGTGGCCTAGTCTTCTATGCCACAGCTCGCCAACATCTTGGCTCTGCACCAACTCAGCTTTGCAACTCAAAGTAGCACAGTCATCTACCTCTAGCTTGTAGAGATTCTTAACTCGAATCCCTATTCGCTTTGTCTGTCCAGTACCAAGATGCTTCAGGAATACCTTTCCTTTACTAAAGACTACATCATAGCCTTTATCTTCTAGCATAGTGACAGACACAAGATTCTTCTCCAGACTTGGTACATACTTTACATCAGTCAGGGTGAAGGGAGCTCCATGCTCCCTCTGAAACACAACCATACCTTCAACTAAAACATGGTACTTTCCATCATCACCCATCTCGATCCGCATCTAGAGATCCTTCTTCTCCAAGGTACTGAAAATATTCTTGTCACCTGACATGTGGAATGAAGCTCCACTGTCCAGGTACCACACACATCCCACCATGGATGAAACCATGCATGTGATAAGCAAGAATCCAGCTCAAACTGTGAGGCCAGTGCCTCACCATCAGATCCCTTTGAGGAACCCTTGTTGGATTTCTTCTGTGGACAATTTGTAGCATAATGGCCCACTTCATGACAATGAAAGCATTCAACTTTTGATTTGTCAATCTTCTTCCCACCATGGGAAGAACTGGATTTGGAATGGGATGCCTTTCCTTTCCCTTTCCTTGCCTTACTCACTAAGGCTAGATTTTCCTCATCATCTTGCTTCGATGAGGATCTATCTCTAGTGCTTCTTCTTATTTCCTCCTGCATCAGATCCGACCAAAGTCATTCCCAATCTGGCAGTTTTTCTCTTCCCTTAACTGAGTCTTGGTAGCTATGCTAGCTCTTAGGAAGACCGATGAGTGCAAGACTCACCATGTCATCATTAGCGGTTGTGATCCCTAAACTTCCAAGCTCATCCCTACAGGTGGTGAGCTTGTTCAGATATGTAGAGATCGTGTCACCCTTTTCACACTTGATCTTATGAAGTTTGTCTTTCACTGCCAGCTTCCTCTGATTGTTCTTGTTCTGATATAAATATTTCAATTTTTTCCACATCGAAAATGGTGTCTCCTTCCCATGGAGGCTCGAGACAATGTGGTCTCGAATTCCCTCCAAGAGGATTCTCCTTACTCTAGCCACACATTTCTTCCATTCCGCCAGTTGAGTAGCATTAGTAGGCTTGGGGACTTCTTGATCATTGAAGTCCTTTAGACCGTTATCATCTAATACTACCTCCATGTGGTCCTTCCAGGCTATATAATTCGAGTTGCTACCAAGGGCATACTCGAGTCTTAACCCACTGAATGCCGTAGGTGAAATTGAGATGTGATAAGAACTCGATTTCTATATTCAGGAACCACAAACTTCAAACTTCTCCATCTTCTATACTGTTCTTCACCTTGATCACATTTGCTCTGATGCCATGTAGAAATTCCCATTGTAGATCAATAGATTATGTAATATACTAAAACACAATACAAGATCTACTTCTACAACACTTTGCAGAAGCTTAATCGAATTGAGCAAGATCAAGAGAACACATATGACTGAGAATGAGAAATCAATCATGCATAACACAAAAGAAATAACCTGAGGAAAGCCTCAGCCTAAAACCCCAACTCTGTATTATCAGACAAGTGGAAATCTTGTTCAAGTTACAAAAATAATCAGCTCTCAAGCTATCCTGCTCTGTCTGCAATCAAACAATACAACTCACAGACTGAATAGACACTATATATGTCCTCCTCAAGCCCTCCAAGCTTCCTATTTCCTTGTGCAGTTTTTCTTGGCGTCCAGTGAAGCCACATGTGTGAACTGGCCTCATCACACTCACTAAACCTAAAGAAGTAACTGCGTAATCCTCAAGGAAATAATTCCTTCTGCATGGAAGGAATATTCACAATAGAATATTCTAGCAATTGATAGTACACTGCTCCTCCATCTGATCTCAACTGGATCTCTATCTGAACTGACACACATGAGTCATTTATGAGAGAATACTCAGTTATCTGAAGTGTAGTAGTTTTATGCATGCAAGCATTAACTAACAAAACTTACATTAATTCAACAAACTGTTTGAATTAATCTAACTGGACTTGACTCAGTTAACTGAGCCAACTAATTACAACTCAATATTACAACTCATCTGTATTTCTTTAACTGATGGATTAATTCCTCAATTAATGGAGAAACTGTTGCATGTCCCCACATAGACTTCATGTTTGATTTTCCTTAGCTAATTAACTGAAGATGAATTAATTAATTATTTTACAAACAACTCCTAAGATCAAATTCGAATTTTACTTCACTATTTTAGTTTAGGGACTGACTAAAATAGGAAGGTAACTTGAAATGCTATTTATAGAATGTTATTTTTAGCACTTCCATTTTTCATTCCCTATAGATATGTTCAAGATCTGTTGAACTGCTATCTATAGCAATGCTATTTTTAGCAATTCTATTTTTAGCATTTCTTATTGCTATTTTCAACACTCCCTCTCAACAAGGGATTGTCAGTGACCCCAATCCTGTCTCTATGGAACTCAAACTTTCATTTTGACAATGCCTTCGTTAAAATGTCTGCACCCTGTTTCGCGGTTGAAACATACAACAACAACATGATCCTCTTGACCACATACTCTTGAAGATGGTGATACCAAATATTTATGTGGTTGGACCTGTCATGAAAAACTAGATTGTCAGAGAGTTTGATACAACTCTGTTTTGTCGCAGTAGATCACTATAGGATCGATCATCTAACCAAAAATTCCCACTAGAATCTTCTCCATCCAAATGGCCTCACATGCAACATGACTAGCAGCCATGTATTCAGCCTCTGTTGAGCTAAGTGAAACTAATCTCTATTTCCTACTGTACTAGGAAACTGCAGCTGAACAAGGGTTAAAGATTCCTCCAGAAGTTCTCTTCTGGTCTGATGGACTCCCTGCCCAATCCGGTTCTGTGAAGCCCTAAAGCTTCACTCCCTCTGTCCATCTGTACCACAATTCGAACTGAGATGTCCCAATGAGGTATCTTAGCACATGCTTTGTTGCCTTCCAGAACAGCTTGGTAGGCTGAACCATAGCTTGCCTCAGTTGGTTCACCACAAAGCATAAGTCAGGTTGTGTGTTCACTAGATACATAAGTGAACCCACCAGCTGCCAATAAACTGTAGCAACTACTACCTCACCTGAAGTAGCATCCTCCTTCCTCTAGTTCCCAGCTAGAGGAGTCTGCATGGGCTTGCACTTCTCCATGTGAAAGTGGCTGAGTATCTCATTGGCATACTTGCTTAAAGACACAAATACTTTCCCATCTCTCTGCCACACCTCCATGCCTAGAAAGTTGTGCATAAGGCCCATGTCCTTCATCTCAAACTCTCTTGCAAGGTCCTCCTTGCAAGATTGTATCAGCTGATCATCACCTGTCAAAATCAGATCATTGACATAAAGAACAATGATCAATGGTTTACCTTCTACCATGATGTGGTAAAGGTTCACATCTGCTTCAATATTGGTGAAGCCCAAACTGATGAAATAGCTATTGATCCTGATGTACCAAGCATGAGGTGCTTTCTTCAGCCCACACAAAGGCCTCTTGAGTTTTCACACATGCGAATCATGATTGAAGGTCTCGAAACCTTTTGGCTACTCAATGTACACCTCCTCCTCAATCTTCCCATTGAGGAATGTTGTCTTCACATCCATCTAGTGGATCTTCCACCCCATCTGAGCTGATAGTGCCAATATCGATCTAATCGATGAGTACATTGCTATGAGAGCAAAGGTCTCATCGTAGTCGATTCCCTCGACTTGTGAGAAGCCCTTGGCAACAAACTTTACCTTATGTTTCTCAACACTGCCATTAGCTGCTTGCTTTACCTTGTAAAGCCATCTGGAACTCACCATTGACTTTCCCTGAGGCCTTGGGACAACATCCCACACTGTTATGAATGATAGAGTCACATTCCTCTACCATTGCATCAACCTAGACTGGTTGCTGCACTGCCTCCTCGAATGAAGAAGGTTCGGTATCAACACACTCCCCAACCAAGGCCATGTACCCAGTGTACCGCTTAGGTGACCTCCTCTCTCTGTGCTGAGAAGATGGCTATACCACATTCTCCCAAGCATCCAACATCAACCTGTGTGCTTCCCTTGGGCGTTTCCACCCATCTCTGGAAGTATCAGCATGAGTGGATGTCTCCACTCCTCGATCCTCTGCATGCAGCTTCTCCGCATCAATCTGAGGCTCCTCCTCCTTAGGAACTGAAGGTTCCTCCTCTGCATGCAACTTGAGCTCCCTCTTAATTGACACTTGCATGGATTTCTACTCATTGAACTTCAGATCCATGCGTTCCACATTCCTCTAAGTGGAAGGTAGGTACACCCGATAGTTGTGGGGTATATCCGTGTACCCCACAAGTATTCCCAACTCAGCTGTTGGGTCTTGCTTCTTCCTAGCACCTTTAGTCACATGAGAGTAAACTGATTATCCAAATATTCAGAAGTGACTTACATTAGGTCGCTTTCCAGAATAGGCCTCCATAGGTGTCTTCTTTCCAACAGGCTATAATGCAGGTCAAACGAAGATCATATGACCAAGTCAAGAGCTCGGGAAGTTGGCTGTCCAACTCACCCAAACGGGGCCATAAACTCTTGGTTTACATCTCCTTGGGTTAGGGTTTTTGTTGTTTAGGGTTTGCTCTTATTTTTCAATAATAAAAAGGCCCTTTAGCCTCTTTTTAGTTCCGTTCGGAGGCATGTAGCCGCCACATCTCTTCTTAGAGATAAGCTACCATCGCCCTAGCTGGTGTATTTCCATTTCTGTTTGTAAGCAGATTTCAGTATTTTACATTAATGAAATGAAGTATTATTTCCGCTGCATCTTTGTGTTTATGGTTATCTCTATAATTTGTTGCGTTCCTCTTTAAATCTGGATCATCATTAATAATCTAAGAAATAACTGTTGGAAAAGCATTCTCCAAAAATTACAGGGAAAACTTAAATGTTGGACCTTTCATTCCATAAATATTATGGGAAGAACAGTTCTTCTCAAAGCAATGCTTCAGTCGATTCCCATATACCAACTATCTGGAATGGCGTCCCCAAAAGGAGCATGTGCCAAGATGGTTGACATTTTTAAAAAATTTCTATGGGGAGGTTCCCAGCAGATCAGGAAATGGGCATTAGTGTTGTGGTAGGGCCTCATCAATAAAAAAGAGGAAGGAGGATTAGGACATAGAGACCCATACCTCTTGAACCAAACCATGGGAGCCAAACTATGTTGGAAATGGATGAATGGGAGAAATGATCTATGGAAACAAATATGGGCTCGCAAGTATAACATGCCTGTGAGAATTGAGTATATCCTAAGATATCAAGACCCTCTGAAGGGCTCTACGATCTGGAATTTAACGGCCAACAATAGATACCTCATCCAACAACATGCTTTATAGGAGGTCCACAATGGAAAAACAACCCGCTTTTGGATGGAATCTTAGCAGCAAAGGGAGAAACTAGGAGAGAAATAGGAGATGAAGGAAATATATCAGCAGACCCAAAATAACAAGACACAGGTAGTGAAACAGTACTGGAAAGAGGAGTAGGGAGAGGAAATTTGGTGGAGATGGAAGACTAGAGAAGACTGGGAACAAGTGGCAGACACAGATCAACGGGGCAACTTAGATAAATAATTAAGAACAAGGCAAATAACTATTCGTCAAGACCCAAACATTTTGAGATGGGGCCACACCAACAAGAGAACCTTCTCCATAAGTGAAGCTAATGATATCCAAATCCGGTGGGAACAGAAAGGGCAGGATATAATATGGAAAAAGATCTGGAACTAGGGGTGGTGGCCAAAGGTAACACACTTCCTCTGGATGGTTAGCAAAGGACACATCTTGACCCGGGATCAGTTATAGAGAGGAGGATTCTAGGGGTGCTCCTTCTATAGGCTATGTTGCCAAAACGGGGAAGACATGGAACATATCCTCAAGAGCTGTCCATTTACAGAGAAGAAATTGAGACAAATGCGAGGATTTTTTGAAAGGATGGACAGAGACCAAAACAATATCAAAGGAACAATCCTATTATGGCAAACCCACATCTATTCTAGCCCGATAGAAAATAGGTCTTGGAACCTCAGCCTTGGATTCACCCTGTGGGCCATATGGAAGGAGAGAAATCACAGAATTTTCAATCACAAAACAACCTCGCAAGAAAAAGCATGGCAAGGTGTTGTTCAGAACATAAGGGAAACAATCTTGGCAGAACCATGGCATGAAGAGGACTAGCAGATGTCACCCCAAGAAGGTTGAATATTACAAAAACTAAATTTAGCACTAGGGATGATTGACAGCAAAGCATGGAAGACAAGAAACGTGGGCATCATCTCTATGTCCCACTTTACCCCTTCGGCAGAAGGGTTCATAAAACTCAACTTTGATGGGGCCTCCAAAGGCAACCCAGGAGAGGCATGCCTTGGTGGCATGTTTCGAGACTCCGAGACCAACACCCTTCTCATCTCTGCAGAAAGATGTGGGATTTCCAACTACAACGATGTAAAGTTTGCTGCAGTTAGACAGGGCCTCTTAATAGCTGTTAGAATGGGGTATAGAAAACTGGAAGTGGAAGGGGATTCAAGCTTTGTAATCAATATAATGGAAAAATTAAATAATGGAAATAAGTGGGACAAACTTAGCCAGAGTTGGAGAACTACAAGACTAATCCAGGAGATAGGAGAAATCATCCCCAAATTTGACTACATTCAAGTTAAACATGTACGGAGAGAGGGAAACAAGGCGGATGATTTCCTGGCCAACTGGGGATGCAACCACCAGCAGGACCAGATGGAAAAATAATGGCCAGTTCTACCAAGGGACACAACCCTTGAAACCTTGGAGGCAATCTTGGAACAATATTTCAGGCAAAGCCAAGAGAGACAGAGCCAGACAATCCAAGCTCCCGATCAGGATGAGAGTGGGTGTTAGAGGTGATAGGCCCTGAGGTGACATGGTTAGTACAGCTGCGATTATTACACTCACCCCCCAGATGCTCAAGGTAGGGAGTGGAGTGTCCTTAGCCTTGAATAAATGGGAGGTGGGCTGGCAAGGTGGCAAAAGGGAGGAATAAGGAAGGGTGGTAGAGATGGGAAGGTTATTCGACGTGTTATGCAGGTGAATTGTGCAGTGGAGATGGAAGGCAATGGAGAGTGGAAGAGAGGTGGAGAAATTATGTCTACAGGATAGCGATGACTCTCTGGTATGTAGTCTAGTCTCACCCTCGTTTAAGTCATATATTCTGGTCGGGTTCTTGTGGTAATTCCATGCACTGGTGGGGGTTCCGCTGGGAGGAAGGGAGAGGCAATAGGCTGACCTAATGGGGCTTAGCTCAGCCAGGGAGAAACTAGCTGAGGCAATGGGGGGGCCATGGCTTGGCTCTGTGTCATATTTATATTGCTTTCAAGAAAATGTTTTCACACTGGCATGAAAAATACCGGGTTGAGCCAAAATATAGGACCCTACCTATATGCTCAGACCAGGGGTATTGGGGCAAAAAGGCAAGTCACACTAGGTCGGTCGAGTGTAGCTGAGTGAGGCAAGGAAGACTTGCAGGCAGGGTGATGGGACATTAACAGTGTGGGAAATTTGACAAGCGAACCTTGGCATTTGGATATGCATGGTAGTGAGTTCGCAGTTAGGGACCCCGAGTGGCATGAGTGGTAGAGGGGTGAGCATAACCTGGGCAGGATATTGCTAGTAGAGGGAGGGGCATGCGGGTATGACAACACTTGCAACACTTGGCTCCAGATGGGTCTAACAACCTAGCTACGACCACAAGGGGATGATCAATAACTGCACCTTGGTAAGGGGGAGAGGCATGGTGAAACGCTGGGTGAACCTCGCTCGAAACACAATGCCTCTGCCCACTTGTGGGCACAGGGATACCTTAACTCGTCACAAGCCAGGTAGGGTAGAGAAGCAAGGCATGGGCCATCCATTGGGATGAGGTGAATGGAATGTTGAAGCTAATGATGTTGGAATGTCTATAGTGCACAAAGGCACAGAGCATGGCTCAAACAAAAAATGGACATGGCCGTGGTAGTAAGGCCCAAAACCCTCAGGCAGCTAAAATGCCAAGCAAGACGAAATGTCGTAGGGGCCACAAGCCTACTAAGCACTTCATAGTAGAGGCCATCCCGAAATACAAGGATGAAATAGATAAAGGTATCTGTAAGCTGATTGATGACTGGGAAGATCAGATAAAACATGAAATGGAACCGGATGATGAGATAGAAGTCTGAAGGACGATGGTTCCTGACCCAGGGAATACACAAGGTAGAATTACGCAATTCAAACACACCCTGTGTTTGTATTTCCTGATGAAAATTCTGCTTGGTAAAGCAATGGAGCAAATTTCTATGGGGATGGCAGTTACAATGCAGGGCCTACCCAATTACAAAAAATACATGGAGAAAATCCTATTTTAGTTGCACAAACAAGAAATCAGGATGGACTGTATTGATTGTCACATCCCTTGTATCATGGAGCTATATGGAATGCCAGAGGCAACTCCTGAAGATCCTGCCCCTATAGCCTCAGACTCTGAGGAGCAGAATGTCAAGAAAGATTAGTTTCCATATGCTTAGTTTTAGTTTATGCAAATAACATTTAAATTTCCAGTTGTTTATGTCAGTTGTCATAGTTATAGAGTATTTGGAAATGAGACTGAAACTTACCTAGCCTTACTAGAAACATTGAAGCAATTTTGTTTTTGGATGACATATAATGCTAACCGGTGGCCAACAACTTTGGTTTCCCCTCGGGGCGAGTTGCGACCACCTAGTAAAACTTTGTGGTGTAAATTTTCTTTAGACATATAATAGAAAATAGATGGTCCTGCCAAGCACTACAAAAGAAAAATTAATTTGAATCCACATTAATTTATTTTATTAGATACGTGACAGATCAAGAAATAGGCATTAGTGTCATGGCAGGGCCTCATCAAGAAAAAAGAGGAAGGAGGATTAGGACATAGAGACCCATACCTCTTGAACCAAACCATGGGAGCCAAACTATGTTGGAAATGGATGAACGGGAGAAATGATCTATGGAAACAAATATGGACTCACAAGTATAACATGCCTGTGAGAATTGAGTATATCCTAAGATATCAAGGCCCTCTGAAGGGCTCTACGATCTGGAATTTAGCGGCCAACAATAGATACCTCATCCAACAACATGCCTTCTAGGAGGTCCTCCATGGAAAAACAACCCACTTTTGGATGGAATCTTAGCAGCAATGGGAGAAACTCGGAGAGAAATAGGAGATCAAGGAAATATATCAACAGACCTGGAATAACAAGACATAGGTAGTGAAACAGTACTGGAAGGAGGAGCAGGGAGAGGAAAGTTGGTGGAGATGGAAGACTAGAGAAGACTGGGAACAAGTGGCAGACACAGATCAATGGGGCAACTTAGATAAAGAATTAAGGACAAGGCAACTAACGATTCGTCAAGACTTGAACATTTTGAGATGGGGCCACACCACCAAGGGAACCTTCTCCATAAGCGAAGCTTATGATATCCAAATATGGCAGGAACAGAAATGGCAGGATATAATATGGAAAAAGATCTGGAATGGGGGGTGGTGGCCAAAGGTAACACACTTCCTCTGGATGGTCAGCAAACGACACATCTTGACCTGGGATCAGTTATAGAAAGGAGGATTCTAGGGATGCTCCTTCTGCAGGTTATGCTACCAAAACAGGGAAGACATGGAACATATCCTCAAGAACTGTCCATTTGAAGAGAAGAAATGGAGACAAATGCGAGGATTTTTGAAAGGATGGATAGAGACCAAAACAATATCCAAGGAAAAATCCTATTATGGTGAATCCAAATCTATTCCAACCTAGTAGTAAATAGGGCTTGGAACCATGGCCTTTGATTCACCCTATGGGCCATATGGAAGGAGAGAAATCACAGAATTTTCAAACACAAAATAAACTTGCAGGAAAAAGTATGGGAAGGTGTTGTTCAGAGCATAAGGGAAACAATCTTGGCAGAATCATGGCATGAAGAGGACTAGAAGATATTGCCCCAAGAAGGTTGAATATTACAAAAACTAAATTTAGCACCACGGATGATCAACGGCAAAGCGTGGAAGATAAGAAACGTGGGCATGAGCTCTATGTCCCACTTTGCCCCTCTGGCAGAAGGATTCATAAAACTCAACTTCGATGGGGCCTCCAAAGGCAACCCAGGAGAGGCATGCCTTGGGGGCCTCTTTCGAGACTCCCAGGCCAAAACCCTTCTCATCTATGCAGAAATATGTGGGATTTCCAACTACAACGAGGTAAAGTTTGTTGTAGTTAGAGAGGGCCTCTTAATAGCTGTTAGAATGGGGTACAGAAAATTGGAAGTGGAAGGGGATTCAAGCTTTGTAATCAATAAAGTGGAAAAATTAAACAATGGCACTAAGTGGGACAAACTTAACCAGAGTTGGAGAACTAGAAGACTAATCCAGGAGATAGGAGAAATCATCCCCAAAATTGATTACATTCAGGTCAAACACGTACAGAGAAAGGGAAATAGGGGGGCTGATTTCCTGGCCAACTGGGGATGCAACCACCAGCAAGATTGGATGGAAAAACAATGGCTAGTTCGACCAAGGGACACAACCCTTGAAGCCTTGGAGGCAATCTTGGAACAAGATCTTAGGTAGAGCCAAGAGAGACGGATCGAGACAATCCAAGCTCTCGATCGGGATGAGAGCGGGTGTTAGAGGCAACAGGTCCTCAGGTGACATGGTTAGTACATCTGCGATTATTACAGCTACCCCCCAGATGCTCAAGGTAGGGAGTGCGGTGTCCTTACCCTTGAATGCGTGGGAGGTGGGCTAGCAAGGTGGCAGAGGGAGGAATAAGGAAGGGTGGCAAAGATGGGAAGGTTATTCCATGTGTTGGGCAGGTGAATTGTGTAGTGGAGATGGATGGCAATGTAGAGAGGAAGAGAGGTGGAGAAACTACGTCTACAGGCTAGCGACAACTCTCTGATATGTAGTCTGGTCTCGCCCTCGTTTAATTCATATGTTCTGGTCAGGTTCTTGTGGTAATTCCATGCGCTGGTGGGGGTTTCACTGGGGGGAAGGGAGAGGCAATAGGCAAATGTAATGGGGCTTAGCTTAGCCAGGGAGAAACCAGGGGAGGTAGGGGGGGCCATGGCTCGACTCTGTGTCATATTTATATTGCTTTCAAGCAAAAGTTTTGGCACTTGCATGAACAATACTAGGTTGAGCCAAGATACAGGACCCTACCTATGTTCTCAGATTGGGGGTATTGGGGCAAAAGGGAAAGTCACGCCGGGGGGGCCGAGTGTAGCCGAGCGAGGCAAGGAAGAGCTGTAGGCAGGGGGATGGGACATTAATAGTGTGGGAAATTTGACAAGTGAACCTTGGCATTTGGATATGCATGGTAGTGAGATTGCAGTTAGGGACCCCGAGTGGCATGAGTGGCAGAGGGGTGAGGAGAACCTGGGCAGGATATTGCTAGTAGAGGAAGGGGCATGTGGGTATGACAACACTTGCAATGCTTGGCTCTAGATGGGTCTGACAACCTAGCTATGGCTGCAAGGGGATGACCAACAACTGCACCTTGGTAAGGGGGAGAGGCATGGTGAAAAGCTTGGTGAACCTTGCTCGAAACACAATGCCTCTGCCCACTTGTGGGCACAGGGATACCTTAACTCGTCACAGGCTAGGTAGGGTAGAGAAGTAAGGCATGGGCAATCGGTCGAGATGAGGTGAATGGAATGATGAAGCTAATGATGTTGGAATTTCTATAGTGCACAAATGCATAGAGCATGGCTCCAGCAAAACATGGACGTGGCCATGGCAGTAAGGGCCCAGACCCCCGGGCAACTAAAATACCAAGCAAGATGAAATGTCGTAGGGGCCACAAGCCTATTGAGCACTTCATAGAAGAGGCAATCCCGACATACAAGGATGAAACAACTAAAGGTATCTGTAAGCTGAGCGATGACTAGGAAGATCAGATAAAACACGAAATGGAACCGGATGATGAGATAGAAGTCTGGAGGATGATGGTTCCTGACCTAGGGAATACACGAGGTAGAATTACACAATTCAAACACACCTTGGACTTGTATTTCCTGATGAAAAGTCTACTTGGTAAAGTAATGGAGCAAATTTCTGTGGGGATGGCAGTTACAATGCAGGGCCTACCCAATTACAAAAAAGACATGGAGAAAATCCTATTTCAGTTGCACAAACAGGAGATCAGGATGGACCGTATTGATTGTCACATCCCTTGCATCGTGGATCTATATGGAATGCCAGAGGCAACTGCTGAAGATCCTGCCCCTGTAGCCTCAGACTCTGAGGTGCAGAATGTCAAGAATGATTAGTTTCCATATGCTTAGTTTTTGTTTATGCATATAACATTTAAATTTCCAGTTGTTTATGTCAGTTGTCATAGTTATAGAGTATTTGGAAATGAGACTAAAACTTACCTAACCTTGCTAGAAACATTGAAGCAAAATTGCTTTTGGATGATGTATAATGTTGACCATTGGCCAACAACTTCGGTTTCCCCTTAGGGCGAGTTGAGGCCACCTAGTAAAACTTTGCAGTGTAAATTTTCCTCAGACATATAATAGAAAATAGATGGTTCTACCAAGCACTACAAAAAAAATAAAATTATTTGAATCCACATTAATTTATTTTATTAGATACATGACATATTTACACATGGCATTATGTTGAGTTGCAAAATATGTCTTTCTACAGAATAATATTTTTTTTATTTAAAATTCATCTAGCACCCAACACATTGATTTAGATTTAGAGATTGTCATATTCTTCAGATGGAAATAAGGTAATTTTATGATGCATAATTATCTATATAGTTTGTACATTTGCTTTTCTTTTGAGTTTATGTGTGAATAATAAATATGAATGTTGTTCTTCACACTTAAATGAATAAACATTCATTTTTATTATTTCTTGCGATTACATTTTAAGTCTTATTAAATTTGTTGTATTACATTTTAAGTCTTATTAACTTTACCGTATTTATTCAATAAGAAGTTATAGAAATCAACATAGTCCTAGGTACGATACTATGAAGATAATTGAGAAATCAATTTCCCTTATTAGTCCCTGCCGTCGGCATGGGACTATAGTAATCGAAAATGATACAATTAGCATTACTTGAGCTATTTTGACCTACTTCTTAGTCCGGACTCTTGATTTATAATCAAAGTTTTTTAACATGGATGGATTTACCATCTTATTTGGCCTCTTCCCGAGGTGGGGAGGCAAAAATCATAGATTATAATCTATTTGTTTGTTCATATTTTGAAAGACATAAATGCTACTAAACTAATGCTAGCATTAATAGAGGGCACTAAATAACATGCTCTCCCATCTCTGATAAGAAGAACACAAATATGCTTGTATATATTATATTATATCTCCCATCTCTAATAAGAAACACACTTTTTGATGAATCTTCGCCATAGAAAATGTCCCTGGCTACACCACATGGCGGTTGCACAACACATCTATTTAGTGTTTCTGCCATCTGTGCATAACATATCTATGTAGAATCTGTGAATGAATTATTTTTACCATATGTGAGTACATGTTTGTGTCATGGCATGTTGTGGTGGATAGGCATGTTGTGGTGGAAAGTCATGGACATGCTCTCATTGCTCTCTCACTATTTTCCTATAGTCCTACACTCTCACTGCTTTTTAGGGCCTATAGAATTCTAATTATTTGAATAACTTTGCTAAGAAGAATTTGGGGGATTTCCTCTTGCCCATTAGTGAGCTTCAGTAGTAGAGGTTCAGATATAAACAAGAGAACCTATAGAACCTATAGCGGTACTAGCAAAGGCAGAAGTTGCCCAGGAGCGAGCTGCTGCTATAGTAGCATAGGTATAAATATAAACAAGAGAACCTATAGCGACGAGTTGTAGTAGTAGAGGTATAGATATAAAAAATATAACATATAGCAGCAGTAGTAAAGGGGTTGCAGGTACAATCGTCATGAAATTTTCCATTCTCTTTAGCATCACAAAATTCATTTTGGCTTAAAAAAAAAACTCTTTTCATTTTATCCTCACTTGTATAACTAGCTTTTGTTTAAGTTGGGCTCACTGACAACTGCTTTTATCGACACTGGAACACAAGTCTTCCGAGCACCATTAAAGAGCCAAGCCATTCCTTTCGAGCACTAGTCTTCCGAGCACCATTAAAGAGCCAAGCCATTCCTTTCGAGCACTGGCTATCAACTGCGAGTTACTATGCTCCTTATCATACCCTGTATACATGTTGGCCCAGTGATAGTCGACCAAATTCATTGGAAAGACAGACAAAGCAAGCCAAACAAGCCAACAACATTCCTTCCAGTTAGAGAACCAACATCAAGCTTAGCTACAGTGATATAGAGAGAAGCAGTTGCATTGTTCTGCACACTTGCTACATGCATGTTCCCCACTACAAAGTCCAAACACTTGCTTCAAGTAGCACTAATGTGAATACTATTATTGCCTAGAATAAAAAGAGCAACGGACATAATTCCTACAACCACAACCATTAAAGCTCCTTGACCTTCCATTATAGACACCACTTCCTCTGTTGATTGATCCTGACCAGCAGATAAGCCTCTATCTAGGTGCATAACAATGCTATGGTTCATTTTCTGTTATCAACCCGTTGTAGTTGTTCCTGTAGTTTCCTTTGCTACCTGCCATTGTTGCATTTGTTGCTATATTTGTCATTTTAGCTGTTGTTGTTGTTGTTTTATTTTCCTTATTTGTATATGTAGTAGCTATCCTCTGCCATAACCATTGTTTCCTCAAGGAATCAAACAAAACAAGCCGCAGGTCAAGAGGGTTCATAAAATCCCGTGCTAGCTTGCCCATTGAAATGCTTCAATAAGGGAAACTGCTTGATACAAGCGACACTTATGGTGTATAAAGAAACACTTGTGGTCCATGCAAACAGGTTTAAACTAATTTTCCTGCCACAAGTCTAATAACTAATCATCCTTTGTATTATTTATAATGATTAGTGAGCACATCACTAAATAAATTAGCAACAAGGGTCGAGGGGGTACCCCGCATTGTTGTCTCTAACAGGCATACTTGGATGGGCTCCTGGGATGAGTTCGGCTACTTGGATCTTTGACTCGACTAATACACTGGGATGTGATACTCATCTTGGATACCCAGTTGATCCAATTGGCTGATCCACTGGGATGGGATAATACAATGGGCTTTGAGACTCCACTTTGGTACTCGATGTGGGTGGGATACTTTGAGCGGCTACCGATTCTAGAAAACAACTTAATTGTACATTCTTGTTTAAAAAAATTGCTACTTTGAGGGGGCACAAATGGAAATTCCTCATCTAACCTCCTAAATGGATTTTCTATTCAGTGAACTATACCATTTCAGATCGTTTACTTACAATTACCGGATGGTGATCACTCGATGACAAGATGCAGGTACTCAATCCAAGTGTCAATCCAAGAGCCGATCTAGTTGATACCACTACTGGATGCCAGGATTCTTTCCCACTAGTAGAGCCAGGTCTTTATTCACTCGATGAGAGGATGGTGGTACTCAATACAAGATTTGATCCCTGGTTTCAATCACTCGATGATAGGATGGCAGTACTCAATAGAAGAGTTGATCCCAGGTTTCAATCACTCGATGACAGGCTTTGATTCACTAGATGTCGAGAAAGAGGCGATCCGAGAGGCGATAGAAGAGATGATCACTCGATGATTGGTTGTTATTCACTTAATGCCAAGAATCGATACTGTTACTCATGCTTTCGATACAAGAATTAATCCATTCGCGGTCTTCTCTGGTTAGTTTTCAAATCGTTGTGGATCTTGTAATTAATTGCCTCCATGTTCGCTTTTATGCCACGTGCCCCAGGTTCCCATATATCAGAGTGACCTTCACAACATGACACATACAACACCCAAGGCATAAGGATTTAATTAAATACTAGTCCATGCTGCTTAATGCGCTGAATCTTTTGGTTTTGGTTTTACGATTGCTTCCATTGTTGTGTTACGTGTCACTATATCACTAGATTTGATTTCCAGATCTACTTAAAATGCAAGGCAGGGACTTGTTACTCAGTAAAAGATCTTGTTCAATAAGAATTTATAGAAATCAACATAGTCCTAGGTATGATACTATGAAGATAATTGATAAATCAATTTCCCTTTTGCAAGGACTCCTCACACTTCATTTAAAAATACACTGTCTACAATCTTGTAATTAAATAATTTTTTTAATTGCTGTCCCTTTGTATTTAGTATATGTGGGTCACATATAATTGGCTCCGTTCTCTATTAAATTCCTTTAATTGTGGTACTGAAGTATGTATAATAGAAATTACCTTGTAATCCCTGTTATGGTCCTTGAGTTTCATTTTTTCATAAGTGCAAGTAAATGGTGTGTTGTGAAACTCAAGTTTGAAATTAGTGTACTTTTAACCCATTCATTTTAACGAGAACATCATAAGAATAATAAAATGTTCAAATGAGAACATCATAAGAATAATAAAATGTTCAAGTTTGAATTTAAGAAGAGTCCATTTATTTTTAATGGAAAACTCACCAATTTAATAACTTTCCTTTTATTTTGAGTGGCTAGTTAAATAAATCTAAGAAATGATTTGTGACATTCATAAATTATTATATTAGCCTCTTTCATTTTCTAAATTATTTTAATTTTTTCATTTTGATTAGGAAATTCGTGATATTGTGTACGTACTAAAGCTATGTTGCTAATGGAATGCAATGAGCTAATTGAGTGAAGTCCTAGTAGGGGTACCTCGATTGGTAAAGGTGCAAATTAATACCAGATAATAGGTTGTATGTGTATCCTTAGTATCCTTATTTGTAATCCCAACATTAGAGTGGCTTTGTTGGTCCGCTAGTTTGGGGTAATTACTCAATGTAAAAGGTTCATCTTTATTAGGAAAGGGCCACTAGGTGATTGGTACTCATTAATAATGGGACCACAAGTAGTTAGGGATTTACTAGTGAAAAACTATTTATAAAGTTGTCTCCTCGTGAGACAACGAGGTCATTATTTCACTGGGATGTTATCCCCTCTACCCACTTTCAAATCCCATGGGGGGACACCATGGCCCATTATAGTAAGGTTGGAAGGATAGTTGTCTTATTCATCTAGGATCTCAGCTCCAGTTTACGATGGTCTTCGAACGTCTCAGTCCTACAATGAACTATGAGTTTTTGGTATATATGGCTTCCGGGCTATTGGATATACCCTTGGTGTTATAGTGGCTACAACGAGGTTTGATCTTGGGCCTTGCTCGGATTACTCCAATGAATTATCAATTCACCATGGTTACAAAGGAAGAAAAATTATTTATAGAGTTAGAAGGTTATGTAATGTACTCAATTGGAGGTTTCCCTATCGAAGAGACCCATGAACATTTCTCTTTTTCTAGAATTATCTATACAATGGATTTTATTTTGCAGTTTCAATATCATTCTCTCCTATTTTACTTTATATAGATTATATTTCTTCAAATATTGTTCATAGTCAATTTTTTTGAATGCTGATTAAGTATACTAGAAGTGGTATCAAATACTTTTCCTATGACAACACAATTCCAAAATTTAGAAGTTTTTTCTTAGGATGGATATGAGTTCTAATGTCTTTAAAACAAGATATATATTATTTAGCAAGTAAAAAAACAATTCTGAAGCACATATGGAAGGAACACAAGTGGGGTCCCCTCGTTAGACACCCTTGTACATTTATGTTGGTACCCAATGAATAATATTGCATTTGATATAACCTATATTATATATATAGATTTAGTCTTCTATGTGCCATTAAGTATATTGAAAGCCCCCTAGGTTCACCTAAAACAATGATTACATAAACCTCTTAGGCACTTCACTTCTATAGTACATTGAAAATAACACTTGAGAAGCTCACTCTTATCTAATAAGGAGTTGGATAGCATTTTAAGTGTATGGCCTATTATTCTTAGTTAGAATTGTGAAAATTTGGTTGAGTGAAGAGATATAGAACTTGACATTCCTTTGCGCCTAGAACCCTACAAACCTTAGACTCTATAGCCTAGGTCATACAAGAAAACAATCTCTATGAATATCAAAAATTTGAGAATTTTTGTCAATGTAGTAAAACTCAAACAAGACTAATACATTGGTAGAAATAAACATAAATAAAGAATTGTGTCTATCTTGGATAAATGTGGGAGACCTATCTGAAAATACTCCTTGCATAGTGCTCATTAGATTGATATACCTCTCTAATAACCCTTCTATTGACCTCACCCATATTATTTTGGGATACCTATCTCAACAAACTTCTTGGAAGATGCTAATCACATTTTTTTAATTCTCTAGAGACCATCCATACCAAAGTGCCCCATGACTTTCACTCAAAACACAACCATGGAGAACAACTAGGAAATTAGTTCAATATTATCATAACATAATCTATAATATGTCTTTATGGCTAAATGTGAACACTAAGTTGCTAATATTGACTCTAAAAAATCATGGTTTCATTGATCACCCACCATGCAACAATAGATTTCTCAACTTCTAGTTATCATCCTACCCCAAGTGGTTAGTTGGTAAGAGTTATAGGTGGAGCCAAGTATTGGTGAATCATTCATAGGAGAAGGATACCAAAATGGGTTGGGCCACCTTTTTACGGTAATCAAGACATTATGTGGAACATATTTCCCAAAGTAGACCTGAACAAGTTTGATGGCTAACCCAACAAGATGGGTTATCCAAATGGAACACTATTTCTCCTTCAAAGGTATGATTGATGACCTAATGAAACTTTGAATGGGTATGTTATACTTTGATCACGAGTGTTGTCCATGGTGGCAATGGAATAATAAGTCCTAATATTGGGTACATTACTAGGAGTAAATTTGTGAAGACCATTTGTTGGCTTATTGGGGCTTGACCCAGGTTCAAAGATGATTTAGCCAAACAAATCCTGGTACTATTGGCCCTTTTGGCAATAGTCCATGGAGTGTAGACTGAGGTCTGACCTGAAGTAGTATGGGAGGGTGCTAGAACCAAGTTTCCGCACCCTGGAGATGTCTAATGAGTTCAAGTGGTTCGCGGTTAGACCTGCGTGTATGTTGCTATGCGCATTGTCCTATACCTCACAGCCAAAACTATTTCCTTCGCACAGCCCTACTCAGGGGCCAAGCACTATTGTTACCAAATACCTTACTAGTTTTCTACTGTTAGTTGATTAACTTAGCTTATTTGTATCTGTTAAGTTACATTTAGCAATATAAATCATTCATACATGTGCGCGCAGTAAACAAACAATATATTTGCAATTTACACCAACCATGAATAATTCAAGAACAGATACATGAATTAGTAACAAAACCTTTCTTTATTAATCCCTTCTGCCCTTATAGACTGGACTCTGCCCTATGCACTCAGCCACAGGGTCTGTGCACTCAGCTGCAGACTACTAGGCCTCTGTGCACTCAGCTGTAGAGCCTTTTCCTATCCTACGACCCAAGACACACTTAGTCACTTAGACTCTATCCTCACCTCTTCGCTGCTTATTGCTCTCTTTCACACTTAAAGCCCCGCTCTATTTATACAATCCCATGGTCGGTGGACCATGAGTAGGCCGACATTACATTTACAAGACTAGGGCGGACAACCCTGTGATTCTATCATACATTTCCCACTCCACACTCGCAATTTGTGGAGAGTTTACAACAATCTTGGGTCAAAACTTGGGCTTTGAGCCCCAAAACATGCCTTAGGGGGATTCCATGCCCAACACCATTTATGCTCACTTTGAAATAGATGTTAATTTGTTGGGGTAGTTGACCAAGTTGCAACCAATAGGTTCTATCACAAACTTTGAGTAATTGGCATTCCGCATAAAGGACAAGATGATCCAATTGGATATTGGTGGCCACCCACCTATTCCACATAGACCCCTGAGTCAGTTTCATCTGTTTCCTTGTTCATTTAAGCATTTACTAATTTTAGCAGTTTTTCAAGTCCTAAACTTCTAAAGCAATTTTGACCCCCTAAATGTCATTTTTTGGTGTTCGCAACAGGCTCATAGCCATAGGCAAGGGCATGCAACGAAACTTGTAGTACTCAGCGAAACCTTTCCAACAAGGTATCATACGTGCCAAATAGAGATAATATGACCAAGTTACAACCCTAGGAAGTTGGCTGCCCAATTAACCCCAACAGGGCCCACAAACGCTTGGTGTTACATCTCCTGAGTTTAGGGTTTTGCTTGTTTGGGGTTTTCTCATGTTTTCGAATAATAAATAGGCCCTTAAGCCTCATTGTAACATATTTTAGAGGCATGTAGCCACCACATCTATTCTCAAAGATAAGCTACCATCACCGAGCTATCTTATTTCCATTATGTTTGTAAGCATAGTTCATTATTTTTCTAATAATGAAATGAAGTGTTTTTCTACTGCATCTCTATGTTTATGATTATATCTGTAAGTTGTTGTGTTCCTTTTTAAGTTCAAATCACAAGATTAATTATTTTTTCAAATAATGCTTACTTAATGGTATAAAGGAATGGATTAGATCATAATTCATGATGACTTACCTAGCTACTTAGTTGGAAGCATATTACGGATATGGAGAAGAATGAGTAGTAGTGTTCTAGTTCTATTTGGGCACATCACTCCCGACAATTATATCAGTACAAATAGGGCTCATCAAACACTAATTCAATGGCTACATGCCCTAGACAAGTCACCATGTTGAATGTTCTCATCCATGAAAGTTTCCTAGCTTGAAACCCTGCTGAAATGCCTCTTTGGGATACCAGCATAGCCTTCGTCAAGGGAAACTACTTTGCATAGTAGGCAGGCCCATTCAAACCTATGTTTCAATGCACTTAGGCCCACTTTAACCTGTGTTGGGTAAGGATGAGCGAAATTGACATAAAATCCTGGGAATATTCCTTGATTCTAGAGCATTCTAGAAGGATGCCTAGCTCTTATCTCATCCTATGAGCTTGTTTTTGGATGGCTATGGATCATTCAATCCTCTATCCTCTCATCCGTATCTCCATGGAAACTAACTCCAATTATGGAAAACATTTCAATGACCAATTTATGACAAAACCATTTGCATTTCCCTATAAATTGACCACTCATCATGGTGATCAGGAGGCTAGAACTTGGATATTATAGAGAAATATTGTTGGTTTTGGATTGATGTGCTATTGGTGTGATGAGGGTTTGGACTAAGCTGGATGAGTGACATGCGATCAAACCATATTGGGTGTAACTTCTTCTTCTATCAATCAATAAAGTTGTTTGTTCCTTTTCCCATACTTTTGTCTATATCTTTAATGAATGAATGTTCAAATGTTGTCGATTCCATTTGTTTATAATAGATAGATCACATGCTTTTATTTGTTTCATCTTCTATTTATGTTGGTAGGTAATAATTGAGCGAATTCAGTTTAAACGGGAGTGATGGGAGAAATTCAAAGGAGATCAAAGGAAGAAAAATATCACAAGTAGGTTACTTCATCTTATCTATCTACTGTAGAAAAAGGTTAAACCTCCTTACTTCTATTGTTCTAAGTGTAACTACCCACTTAGGGAAGATGTACTTATCTGTAGGTATAAATTCCATATAACAAATTGGCGACCATACTGAGGAACGATTTTCGTTCCTGGTAGTTTACCCTTATCATATTACATCCTAGTAGACTTTACTTGACTTCATTGATCTCTTTTCAGTCATCTTGAAGATTTTTTTGGTCAAAAAGTGTGCTTAAATGTCCCCCACTTAGGGTTGCGCTGATCCCTATCAAGCCAAAAAAACCATCTTTTGCTTGATTTTTTCCAAATTTGCTTCTGATGTTGTTTGCTGAAAGGTCAATGTTTTTTATGGTTCTGAAATCAATTTGAATTTCTTCTCCTAGACCTACATTGACCTTGATTGTTTAGTGTTTCTTAAGATATTTCTTTATCATTATCAATTCATTTTCAAAGTTAGCTTACATCGATTAGTCTTTTTTGTAAAAGAATTGTTGTAAAGTCTTCATTTCATTGAAAAAGAAACTGTCCTAAAGTCTTCGTTTCTTGTGAAAAGCATTGATTGATCGTTTGTGCATTTAGTTTCTTTATGTTCATCTAAACATTAAAGGAATGAAAATAAAAACATGCATAATACATTTCGAAGTTTGTATATGCTTATAGGAATGGTATAGGGAAAGTTGCATTAGATGTGTTCTATGCTCTTTGTTTAAAGATTCTAATTGCTCTATCCCTTTTAGTTACAGTTTTCGTTGTTTAAATCAAATGAAAATAATGTTTCTCATCTTAGTTGCATTATATGATCTTCAGAAACATCACACGGTGAACCCGAAAGGAAAAGTTTTAAACAAGATCAACTAAATTTATCTTAATTAACCTAATGGAGCATTGTAACTTAACGCATAACATTTAGAGGTCTAGGCTGGAGACATGTTTCGACATCATTAAACATAGCAACTGTCGCTGATGGTATACAATACATTCTGAGTGTGATACCTCATTACATGTATGTAAGTATATCGTAGTTCGTCCATGTACTTTCGGGTATATAGGGCGGTGTTATAGTACGAAATGTATAAAGGAATGTTGTCACTGTTCGGTTTTGCATTAGATAGTGCTAACACGAATTGGGCCTCCATGTACTTTCAATATATATGGGAGGACTACATTAGGTTACTATCCATCCATAGGTAATCGAGTTGGCCACCTTGTATACTGTGATACGCCGAAAGCAACATTCGGGGATATTGCCTGCACATATGTTAAGTCCTTGGTTTACTGAGGCAATATATTGCAGTTCACAGTTACTTTGTAATCCTTTTCCCTAGATTAACCTCTTTTTGTTTATTTATTTTTGATGCCTGGTGGAAAGTTTGGAGTGGCCAGTAGCTCTTGCATGTATTCGACAGCTTTGATCAAATTCACAAATCAATCAACAATCGTGGAGGAAAATCAACCTTTACCCTGTCATTCGTGGAGGACAACGAGTAAACCGCCTTTACCGCCTGAAGCTACACCTAGTCGGAAAAAGCGATCTCGTTTAACTAAGTCCAGTACATCATAAACTTTGGGTTATTCATCTGATTTACTAGAGTCACCTATACCGGTAAGTATTGTGATCCTAGTTACTCCTACTATTCCTGGTTTATCTGCTACTAAAGTGGAACCTTTACAATTACCCAAGGACACTAAATGTGAAATTAGTGAAATGGTAATTGAAGTTGTCCAACAAGAAGTTGATCCTCAACCCAAAGTTGTTCAACAAGAAATTACTTCTGAACTTGAATATATTCAATGGAACCTGATCCTGAAGCTATCACAGTTTAACCAGAGGTTACTTCTGAACTAGAAGTTGTTCAATAAATTCATCCTGAACCCATTGTTCTTTTACTAGAACACTTGGATATTGAAGTTGAACAATCAGAAGTTGTTCCCATACCAGAAGATGATCGACCGGTTTATCCTCAGACATCTGTAGCTGATGAAACTTCTCCTTTGTCGTAGAGTCAAACATTGAAAATTTATTACGGACCTAATGGTGAAATCCTTCCACCCAGTTTGATTGCTATTGAAGATGAATATGAAGAAGAAACTTCACCCAGAACTCTAACTCGTTTTATATTTATCCTTAATATCCTCAGTTAATTGCTTCTCTTGATCCTATTGACTTCCAAACTCCTATAGATCCATTAGGACATTTATTAGATCATTTGACTATGGCTGAAACAACATCCAAGACTGTATCATCTGTTACAGCTGCGACAGAATCTACTATCGCTACTTCTTCAATGTTTACCACAACACTTGAGTCACATATGTATGGTGGTCCGTTCGTCCCACCGGGTTACCAATAATTATCTGGAACTCACTCCGGTGTTTCTTCTAGTCCATGGTCTTCACCCATGTCGTCCATAGGAATTTTTCCTGGTTATTCACTTATGTACATTGAATAGTTTGATCCATCAAGTCAATATCAAGCTGGCCCATCTGGTTATCATCCAATGTATCCACTTTACACTGGATTACCTCCATATGGAAAAGAATATGCCCAATCTTCTTATCCTCCATTTTCTGGGGGCCATCATATGGCAGTATACCGTCCTCTTTAGGTCCAACTTATTCTGGAATGGTTGTTTGTCAATGGCAGTCTACAATGCCCGTTCAACCAAGGCTTGTATATCCGTCACAACCAATGCAACTTGTTTCATCCATACCTAATACACCTTCCGTTACGACTTTACCACAGTCGCAAGCTCAGTTGATTGAATCTCAACCTTTTCAAGCTGGTCCTTCAACCTCTTACCCTCAAGTTTCAGGTCTACAGCCTTAGTCTTCTCAAGCCATTTTACAAGAACCATTTGTTTCTGGAACCTCAGGCCAGTTTACCATTAACTGGGATGACTCTGACTTATACTGGTCTAATTTATTCACAACCTGGTCAAACTTACATTGGTGGGCAACAACCGTTACATCAACAACCATGGTAGCCACAATATCAAAAACAAAAATTCCAATAGTACCAAACTTACCTTGGACTTGGTCAACAAGCCTATTCTGGGTTTTGTCAACATCAAGCTTACCCAGGTCCCAGTCAACAAGCCTATGCTGGGTTTGGACAACAAAAAATTTATCTTGGTGCCCAACAACCACCTTATACTGGATATTCTCAACATAGCTAACCCTATCAAGGTTACCAACAACAAATTCCTTATGCTGGTATGCAAAGGCCTATTTCCTAGGCAGTTTCATCTTACCCTAGTTATGCTCAACTTGACCTAAACTGACAATTGTCTTTTTTCGCAACACTTGAATTACTGGATTTAAATCGGGTTACCAATGATCCCATTCTTTATGCACCTTGGTGGCCGTTGATTTCACACAAATTGCCTTTTGATATTCCTAAGGTCAATGGAAACCCTGGAGAAGATTCGTCCAATCATGATATGAATTTTCATTTATGGTGTTCATGCAACTCCCTAAATGATGATTCAGTAAGACTACGCCTTTTCCAACGAACACTTACTGGTCTGCCTGCAAAGTGGTATATTGAATTACCACGAGTTTCTTTTGATAAATTCACATCCTTAGTCACTACATTCTTAACCCACTTCCAGTTACCCATCAGATATGAAACTGCAATCGAATTGTTGACCAACTTTAAACAAACCACCGCTACTCACATTTCTGATAATATTCATGAATGGCATCGCTGTCTTCATTGAATGGTAAAATTTTTTTTTCCTGATCAGCGTTTAGCTTAGTGGTTTATTAAATCCTTGTTTTCATCTATCACTGAGGATGTGGCTAAAGGAGAAGTTGTTACGAAAAGCAAGTAATTGCTCCTGTCCAATACTGAGACTTGATTTACACCCAGTCTGGGATGCTCTATGATAAGATTCCAAATGCACCTAGACCAGCCTTTACTGTTCCACCAACTCCATCTAGTAAGGACTCTCATGCTGGTGATGATGTGATAGGTTCTTCAAGCACTCAAAAAACAACTAGACCATCTAGTCAAACACTTGCTATTTCAAATAAAACTTCTAATGCACCTAATAATACACTTGCTTCCAAAATAAATACCATGTCATCCAACAAAGGTAAAAATCAAAAGCAACCTAGAAGAAAGAAAAAGGGGAAAACCAAAAAGAAAAAAATTCTCCCCATCAAGATAAATCATTTGATTCCTCTTCTCTAGCTAGGAAACCTCATTACCCATGTTTAATTTGTAATGATGAGAACTTTACACGAGATTTTCCTCACCGCTTTGAAGTCTCAAACTTCTTAAGACTTCTAGTACATCCGCTGTGTTGACAAACCCTTTCCAAACCCAGAGACTCATTTGGTTGCTACATATCATGCTTCCACTTCACGAGTGCCTATGCTATCTGCCACTAAGCCTAAGACTGATGTTTTGGTGACTATACAAAGTACATATTACGAAAATCCACTATCATCTTCGAATAACTAGGTTACAGATCAACCCAATGCTTCAACTTCAAATTCATATGATTCTATTCCACCACCCATTGCACTAGAGTTAACAATAAAACCACCTAAGGGAGTTGTTCATAAATCTACATTCAACCCTCGAGCTCGAGCATTGCAAAATTATAACATAGTAGAAGATTTGGCTTAGTCACCTTCTCCTATGTCGATGCTTGAGTTGCTTCAAAACTATCCCTCCCAAAAGCAGGCTTTATTGTTAGCAATTGGTGGAATTGATCCAACGGATTCCAATCTCATGGTTTTTAACCATGCAGGTTATACACCACAATTACCAGCACAATTAGCATTCTTAATCCAAGTAAATGTTTTGAATAAAATTATTCATCAAACCATTGTTGACGAAGGTGCATTTACTCGTATCATGTCAATGAATTGTTGGAAAACACTTGGCTCACCGCCTTTGTCATGATCACCTACGATGTTAAAAGCTTTTGACAGTCACACTTATACACCTTGTGGAATTTTAAGTAACATGCAGATAGAACTAAGGGGAAAAGTTGTAACTGTTGAAGTTGTGGTCATTGACGGACCCCTTGACTACAATATTTTACTAGGAAGAATGTGGGTTTACATTATGGCTATTGTGGTTTGACATACTTTCGTATGATTACTTTCCCTCATAAAGGAAGAATCACAGTAATTGATCAACTTGCCTTCTTCGCCTTTAGTTCACAAGAAATTGGAAGCATTCCGTTAGTTCACGGACCCCCACTATGTCTTCAGAATGTTGGGGTAGGTCTCTTCAAATATTCTTCCTTAATGGGCACCTTTTCACTGCCATCACCATCACAAATGGCAGAAGCTATAAAAGTTGAGACATGTAACATGATATCTTCCACTTAATCTGACTCATGGAATATTTCCAATAATTCTGAAGTTGATATGTGTAATGAAACCATGCTGCTAAGCCCAATTGAGTTCACATAGCAATCAATCATTTTGTCTTGCGTGGAAAATTCAAATCCATCATCACCAACTGTATGGGTTGATCATTCGTTAGAATATGGTACTTCCTCTGATCCTTTTTCACGTACATTTTCTACTGATGAAGGAATCATCCAATCAATGATGACAGAAGAATAACCATGAGAAAATTATCATCATCAATCCAATCTTACAGATCACATAGAAGATATTCCAAATGAACTAAATCACCCTTTATCATTGATTTCCTTTCGAATTCTATATTTATAGACATAATCGATTCTGAACAAAACTTATAAAATATCAAAGAAACCATTTCTATCGATATTTTTACCAAACCTAGAATTGTAGAAAACATCCATGTTGGCAAATATTGTTCTCCATCAGAACTTGAAACTTATGTGCTCTTTTTCTTGAATTTCACGATATATTTGCTTGGTCATATTATGAAATGCCAGGTATTGATTCTAGTATAATTTAACACAAAATTAAAATGTATCCTTATGTCAAACTGGTACGACAACACCTCCACCCTGTTCATTCGAAGAAGGTTGCTGCCATAAAAGTAGAAATTGAAAAAAAATTGCATGCTGGTTTCATATACCTCGTTCCTCTTACCAATTGGGTTTTGAATCATGTTCCTAGCATGAAGAAACAAGGAACAATATGAGTGTGTGTTGATTATAGGGATGTTAATCATGCTTGTCCAAAAGAAAACTATCCCATTGCCTTTATCAACCAGATAATTGATGATTGTGCCAGACGTGAAATATTTTAATTTATGGATGGATTTTTCGGCTATAGTCAAATCAATATCCACCCAGAAGACCAATATGAAACTACCTTTATTTGTCCCTCGGGCACATTCGCATATAGGAAACTCCATTTTGGTTTGAAGAATATTGGGACAACTTTTGAGAGGAAATTGAATTATGCCTTCGATGACATCAAACACATCATTCAACTCTACCTACCTAATTTACCTGCTCATTCATAGAAATGTGATGATCGCCCACAACATTTTAGAGCCATCTTTTTAGGGTGTCGACACTACAAAATTCAACTCAATCCACATAAATGTGTGTCTTGTGTTGGTTCTGGTCGTTTTCATGGTTTCAAAGAAGGAATTCAACTTGACCCTTTGAAGTTTAAGGAAATTCTTGATCCACCTCCACCTTCCAATTTACTTCAGTTATAGAGACTCCAAGGGAAGACTAACTTTCTAAGGAGATTCATTCCCAACTATGCTGAAATGGCTAAAGGATTTACTCATCTTTTGAAAAAGGGAATTCCCTTCCATTGGGGCTAGGTTGCGCAAGCTTCCTTTGATGCTCTCAAAGATACCCTGATCCGAGCATCATTAATGTATGCCCATAATTATCAAAATGACTATTTCTGTATCTCGCTACTGTGGATACAACCATTGCTATGGTTTTAGTCCAAGAAGAAGATGGGATTGAACATCTGATCTATTATTTGAGTCATAATCTCAATGATATGGAAGTTAAGTATTCTTACATTGAGAAGCTAGCTTTGGTTACCATTCAAGCTGTATAGATATTTTGTTATTATATCCTGCTCCAAAAGACCATTGTAATTTTGAAATGCAACCCTATGACATACATCTTGTCCTGTCAATTGCTAGGGGGAAAGTATTCAAAATGGATTGCATTTCGTAGGAATTTGATTTGGAATTCATCAAATCCAAGTCAAAGAAATCTCTAGTTTTCTTCGAGCTTCTTTGCAACCTTCCCTCTATTGCCATTAACTCAACAATTGAACCATCAATTTCAGATGAGTCTTTGTTTATGATCTCATCATCTAACCCTTGGTATGGAGATATATTGATCTATCTCCAAACCCAAACTTTTCGGCCCGATATCTCTTGCTCGCAAAAATGACGTATTTGATATCAAGCTAAAGATTATGTGATCATTGGTGACACCCTTTACCATTGCGGTATCGATACAATTTTACAGAGGTGACTCACACATGTGAAAGCCAAGAAATTTCTAAACAATTTCCATTCTAGTGCTTGTGGTGGACATTTATCTGGTTATGCTACCACACAGAAGATTCTCCATGCTGCTTACTTCTAGCCAACCATATTTAACGATTGCATTACTATTGTAAGAAGTTGTCATGCATGCCAGATTTTTGACCATAAAACTCGATTACCACTTGCATCACTACATCCTGTTGTTGTTGTTGGAGCATTTGCAAAATAGGGCATTGCTTTCATGACATGTAACCCTCCCTCGGCTGGGGGGGATGGGTATATTAATGTCACCATTGACTATGTTACGACATGGGTCAAGGTGATGCCTACATTAAACAACAGTGGTGAGACAGCTGCACTTTTTTTTTCAACCATGTGGTTCAACAATTTGGTGTACTACAAGCCATAGTTATAGATCATGGTTCACATTTTCGCAATCACATGATGATTGAATTAACTTCCATGTTAGGACTTTCACATGATAGTTATACTCCTTATTATCCACAAGCTAATGGGCAAGTTGAAGCCATCAAGAAAATCCTTGAGTGAATGCTTCAATCAATGATAGTATTTCACAAGCAAAACTATAATTTGATCTTGTATTCATCTTTATGGGCTTACTGAACCTTGGTAGAAATGCAACCAGATTCAAACCTTTCCAATTGGTGTATGGTATGGAGGCAATCTTGCCAATACAATGTAAAATTTCATCACTAAAAGTCGAAATTGACTTGTTACCAGACACTTTTGATGAGGAAGCAAGTTCCTTACAACTCATCCATCTAGATGAAACACATCGTGAAGCCACATTGGCCAATGAAGCAAATAAGAAATGGATTAAGGCGCAATATGACCACAATGTCAAACCTCACATATTCTCAGAAGGAGACCTAGACTTGCTTTCTATCAGGAAGCCGATAAATTAGGAGCAGGAAAATTTGAACCACTATGGATGGGCCCCTATATTTCAAGCATGTTTTGGCAAAAGGCACTTTACGAGTTGGTTGATTATGATGGAATTCCATTGTCGCAGCCTTGAAACAAGTTGTATTTTAAATGTTAATATTCTTGATTATGCGTAGTAAAAACATTGTCTATATTCTTTGATTGTATGTGTGTCAGAATGTGACTTTTAGAGTTTTTATGTGGTTAAGTAATCCGATTTGCATTTTTTGGTTATGCTGATGGTGCTAGTTGTAGTACACAGAACATATCTTTTGGAGCATGGGCAATATTCGCTCCAAGTGGCGAGTTAATGAGTGTTCAAGGTATTTTTATCTATCCTTCTACGAACAATATTGCTGAGTATAGCGCATTGATAGAAGTCCTCTCTAATGCCATTTTGCTTGGCATTTTCCGAATCATCATTAGGCTAGACTCACGACTTGTCGTACTACAACTTACGAATTTTTATACCGTCCAAAATCCAACTATTTATGGTATGTTCCTTAGAGTTTGTCTCTTGGAAAGACATTTTGATTACATTCAATATCAACGTATTTCCATAAACTTTAGCATGTTGAGTGATTCTTTAGCAAACTATGTGTTAAACAAACATTTATGACATATGTACAAAGTAAATTTTTCAATTCACATCAACAGTTGAATAGGATTGTTTGCGGAGGTAAATCCCCTCTGCGGACAGAGGTGGATCCCACTAGCCCCACTGGGGTCTAGCAACAATCAAACATGCTGCATGCAAGTTCCTAGCTATACAATTAAGAAATCGATCAAGGAGACCAACCTGGGATCCAACGCTGTTTGCTGTGGGAGAAGTGTCGCTCCTGTCCTCTAGCTCTGGCCGGTTGCTATCCTTGCGCTTCACGCATGGACACCTGCACAAATGAAGAACAACCCACAAACAAGCATAAAATCCGAAATCGTACAGCTATATATCAGTCAAGCAGGATATAATTCAAATATTACTAGCAGAACATATGAATGGAACCATAATAACAGTCGCTTATCATTAATAGAAAATAAAGAAGAATTACAACCACTTAAGGCTTGACACTGCAAATCTCCTCTAGCTGGGTCGGAAGTCAGTCTGACATGTCATGCAAAAATCACTTTCTTTCTCTACAATCCGGCAGCATAACCTCTCTTTCAGCTCTTAGCTCAATACTATTTCTCTCAAAAACTCTAGCACTTCTTCTCCAAAAATTTGCACTCAAGGACTAGCCTGTTCATTATGGGGAGACAGGCCTTTATAGATGGGGGGAGAAGAGATATGCATTGTACATGGACACATTCTGAGTTTTTGGAAATGCCCCATAATAGCCATTGCCTTGGATAGAAAAGCCGACGGTCGACTGCTTTTGTGGGGTTTTTCCTTCAGGGAACTGGGTGAGTCACGGAGGAAAAAGCATTCTAGCATGCGCTGGCCAAAAAATCATGCCCAATTTGTGTGGCGCGGGCCATGCTCTGGGTCAGAGCGTCTAT